>PNEQ01000379.1:0-66680 GCA_003012365.1 Medauroidea extradentata
ATCGTTGGTTATAGTGTCTAAATTTGCTACTGAAATTACATAACAAAAAATTATGAAAAAATGCATTTACATTAGCATGTAAAATGCATCAGTAAACTGTTTCAAACAACTGTTTTTAAAAACCGAATGTGACACGCACTTTTTCGTACTTTAATCTAGCAAGTGAATGCAGTAATAAGTAAAAATTTTTATTCTGATTCTTGCTGTAATGGCTGCGAAATTAGCATGCAAAGTTTGTTTAAAAGTGTCAAAACATATATTAAAAATTGTTTTCTAAAAAAAAAAAAATTGTTTCTCCAATACTTGTCATTTATGTCTACTACAAAATAAATAATTTCAAGTTCATTTTAACATTATTTATTTAGGGAATAATCCCCCTTAACTAATTAATAAACTAGAAGCCCCGGAATCAACCAACGCTGATACTATTACTTTGTTCGCTATACAAACAGGGACATACATTAACCCATATTTACGCTCAAACAAGAAAGTTTTTATATTAAAAACACCACCAGTGTTCCTCATCGGACAACCTTTTCGCATATGACCCTGTTGATTACAAAAGAATCAAACTATGTCTTTTAAAGAAAAAGACTGACGTACTGTTTCGCGATTACCAACGGGTGTATTTTCAACACCTTTCCCAGCAGTAGCTTTCTGTTCCGTTTTTTTTTTCGTTGGTAACTTATCATTTATTTTGCTAAAGAAAAAATTAGCTGCTGCATGATTTGTTTTACTGCACTTATAACGCGCCTTCCCAATCTGATCGCGTCGGGGTTTTCCCTCTCTTTAGGTACTTCTTTCACTGAACGAACGCTTTCACAGTCTAGTATTGTTTTTTCTACCTGCCTGACTAATTCTAACAGTTGATCGATTGACGTCGGCTTAGACACAAACGTAAAATAACGACTGTATTGTGAAATAATGTTAAAAGAACATAACTTGCGTAAAATATGCTTTCTCTCAAGGCAGTACTAATACACTAACAAAAACCTGTACTTCCTTTACAAATTCCTGCACACTTTGTCCCGGCACCTGACATAAACCCAACAATTTCACCTTTAATGTTAATATTGCGCAGTCAGAAGCTACGCTTTTTAAACACGTTTCTGTTAGCTTCGTAACGTCCCAATTTTCCTGCTGTATTAAACTAAATATAGAATGTAAATCTTCTGGCACCTTAAATATGGCCGCAAAATATAATACCTGACGTGAAACGTTATTAAAATTTAGTATATTTTTAAACTCTGCAAGAAATAAAACTGCTGGCAAATTGGTGTTTTTTAATTGAGGAATCTTTAAAGTTAATTCCACCAGCACATATCGTAAAGACTTTAATACAGGGCAAAACTCTCCCGAAATTACAGGAGGTGAACTGGTTTCGCCATCGGCCGCTTCCTTGCTAAGGTCCGCGCTTCGCTCGCAGATCATCAAGTTTTTCCGCCTCCGTAATTTGTACTCCTGCCTCTGACAACATCTGTGCCATCGCAGCTTTCGACAGATTTCCCAATCCAAGCTGTGGACATAATGTATACCAGTATTAGTACAAAACCTATGTAACCAACTCCCTGCTAACTGGAACACATAAACATTAAACACTGCTAGCGTATTTCACTAGGTGCTCAATTTCTCTGACAACATATTTACAAATACAAAATTGCCCAAACAATCACAAAACCTGTCAAAAGAAAGAGTGCGAAGTGTTTAGAGACCAAACATGTTACTTTTACCACAGGGCCCGCAGCCCCTCGAAAAAAACCAGGTGGTACAAGTATAGCTTGCTCAAAAAATTCCTAGAAAAAAAAAACATTTAGCGAAGAATAAAGTAAAGAAATGACTAATGGCAGAGAAATTTTGGGTCATACCTTACAAACAGAGACAGAGAGAGAGAGAGAGAGAGAGAGAGAGAGAGAGAGAGAGCATTAGTGTGTGAGAATATACGAGGCTGATACTTACAAAAATAATATATTTTATATATCCCAACAACATATAGACTGCTCAATACAAAGTGTATATAGGTTTTCAACAAACGTTTTCATTGACAAACTTTACGATAACAATTTACTCTCAGATACTGCCGAAAGGGCCAAGACTGACTTTAACAAGTATCGTCAAAAAGAAAGAAATATAATAACACTAACAGTGCTACCGTAGTTTCCATACGTTTTACAGTATTGTGCCCTCGCACGTAAACAGTTTGCCAGAAGGGCCAAAGTGTGGAAATACTTAACTTGGTGTAGCATAGTGTCCTACCGATGGGAGTCAAATCTCCGAGATCTGGCCTCTACGCCGGTATTTATTTGTTCCATTTCTCCTACCTCTCCCCACACGAATCACTGAATTTGAGGAAGGCTAAATATCGGCTTATGTTTTTACAAAGCGTCCAATTAATTCAAAGTCTTTTAAATCGGCGCATGCGCGATTTCTTTAACTGTATAATTTTAAACACTCGCCGTCTTCCGTCATGATGGCGCCACCCGGTGCAGGAGCAGTAGGGAACCAATCACAAACTGCGAACGGTGGCGTCACACTAACGTGGTCCCAGAGAGGTCTGGGCACCAAATTGAGCTCACAGTCTTTCGCCAAAATTCTTGAAACCAGGTTGCAGTTGATTCCGGAATCCACTGACGGCCCCGAAGGAGACGTTGACGGTGACCATCACCTCGCTGCCCGCCAAAATATACCGGGAGGCACACCTGCCCCATACCAGTGCAGTCATCGATGACGGACTATTTGAAGGTAAACAGCAACGTCCCCTTACTCAGCTTTGGGATTTCTAGACGATCTCGAAGGATTTAAACGTCGGGCAACGTAAATATTAATATTTCTCTGGAACATGTTGCGATCGGGACCAGTTGACCAGCATTAGACGTAGTCAGAGCACCTCAACTTTTTCAGGATATGGTTTAAATGTATGGATTTTATTTAATAAACATTCAAAATTAGCACAAATAGAAAATGGCATTTTTAAAGAATTATTGTAACTTTTAAATTTAAATTAATTATTTTCTTCAATTGGAAGTTCTACTCGAACGTCTTCATGTTCGTTACAATCTTTTTCATGAAAATATTACTTATCTTCGGAATAAAAATGTTGTAAACATCTATAACACAGAATTTTTTTTTTAATATTTTTGCTAGTTGTGATCCAACAAGTAGAGAAATACTTTTTATCTTACAATAATAATCATTATTTTAGTTTTTTTTTGTATAAATAATTAATGCGTTTTTTAAATTTTTAATAATGTTAATATTATATGGGTAAAAATATTCTCATTTTCTTTTCTTTTCCTTTTTTCTTAATAAGCATAGCATTTAATCGAAATTCCAGTTCTTTTTTCAAATAAAGTAACTTCATTTAATTGCATTGGAAATTCTAAACCTTCAAATACATTATTTAATTCATGTTCAAATTGAATATAATTTTCAACTATTTGACGAACTTGTTTTACAGGATGTAATGCTGATAAAATAGACCACAAAAAATTTTTTTGATCATTTTTTTTAATATTTCTAAGTACTTTTATCCTAATTTTTTGTGAAAGATCAACATAATAAACTCCATTTAATGGCTTATATTTATTTATTCTTAACTCTAGATTATTTATTACGATTAGTACCCATTGAGATACTTTTGCTTAAAATTTTCAAATCTCATGTAAAATGTTTGAAACACTACCTTCCTAATATTAACTTTAATCGGTTGTTTATGAAATAATGTATTTTTGTTTTGTTTTAAAAGATAATTATTAATGATTTTCATCATTATTTGTCCACCTTTTACACTGAGCAGAAAAATGGAAATTTACTTTTAAAATATCAATTTTATTTAATATTCCTTTTAATTAATTAATTTAAATTTTTGTAGCATAAAAATATTTGCTAGAACTATTTATATAATTACACAATTAATATGATTAGATTTCATCTGTTTTGAATGCTTCTGATATTTCATGTATTTCATAGTCATAGAATTCATCAATTTCACTTATTTTATCTGCAGCTTGTGGGTGTTTTTTTACTTCGTTCGTTATTTTTTTTATAAACCTGATCATATGCATTTCCAAAAATTTCACAATTTTTCATAACATTTCCGCATTTAGTTTTGTGTCTTTTTTCTAATTAATTTGTTGTTTATTTTTTATTATGTTTTGTTAATGGAGGAAGACGTTAATGAATTCAAAATTTGTCATGACGTTTTATGATTTTTGGTTTATAAGACTCTCCACACTTTTCACATTTAACTGTTATATAATGTTTATGTTTTTTTTTAAGCTGCTTAGTGTTTTTTTTTTTTTCACGAGAAGGTTTATAACAATTTTACAAACAATACATTTAACTAGTATTTTTAGAGGATTTTTATTTCCCCTTTTAAAAATACACTTTTTAAATTTAAATTCATCTCAACCATTAATGCTTGTATTTGATCGCCTCGACGTAGCTTTGCGTTTTCTTTCCATTTTTGCTTCTATATATTTTTAAAAAAATTTAACATTTTAGTTTTTCATTTCCAGTTGTTTGAACCTTCATAAAATTTACAAAGATATAAAAAATTTAAAAAAAAAAATGAAAATATAAAAATGTTTTCTTTTGTATACATTGGAGCCCAAATATCAGGGTCTGGCACGCGATACCCTGATATTCCATAATGAACAAAACATATTATTAAATTATATTTTATTATTTTAATTTTTATGAAAATGTTTCTTTGTAAATGTAAGTAATAAACCCACCGATAAGAATGTAAACAATGCTGAATTTATTAAATAGAAAAAAATTAATTTTCAAACATTTCTGAACTTACAACAGGCAAACAAGATTTAATAAATAAAGCTAAAATAATAGACACAATATTCGGTCGTCTGCTGTTATTAGAAATATAGTATTTTAATGGGTTTTTACCTGGAAGATATGTTCAAAAAATAATAGTATAACCTTAGACGATGTTAATAGCAGTTCCGTACATTATATTTCAAGTTATGAATAAATTATCTCCTGGAAATAAATTTAATTCAATTAGATTTCAAGTAAAATATATTTTAATTAATTAATATTTTATATATTTATGACATTTAGAGTTCTAATTTTTTATATAATTAACAGCCATTTACACTCAGTAAATGTAAACTGTGTGTTTCATCTCCTTGTTTTAGGGCGATTTTGTAAACTCTCTTGGTAAGTAAATTGTGAACAAATTGCCGTAATATTTCAATGATTTCTGGGTATTTGTTATTTGTGCAATTTTGAAGAATAAATATTGCTGCTGCATTAGAACATACATTTTTAATCTACTACCAAGTCACCCACCTTGAATGGACAATCAATTCTACCGTTATTATAATTTATACTGGCTCTAAAAAAAAAAAAGAACGCTGAAGATTTTTCAATGCTACTCCCCAGACTTAATGAATAGCTTTTGATACATTTAGGAGCAAATCGTTAAAACTTCACAAATCAGAGCGTACGCAATTAAGTAACACGATAACACATACATTTAAACTGTGTAGATTTGTGGTACCCAAGTCTAGCACTATTAAAGGATATCTGAAACCAAGGCTGGTATTTGGTCCAATTAGCTATGTCCTTCTCATGGAACGCAAAAGCACAGAATAGTAGTTACGATTAAACCTTTGCGTAAGTGAGGGAAATGGATAACGTAGGGAAAGAAAAATGCGCTGAATTCATACTGAAAAATACATGTCCTTGAAAAGCTAAGAAGTAAACTGAGAACGGTTATCAGAAACGATACTACCAGCAACACAACAATTTTGAAAAACATGAGACTGAAAATATTAAACAATAAGTTGCTTCAGCTTTCCTAAGAGCAATAAGCTGAACACGTATGGAAAAAGCATCAATGCAAACTAAACTTCATATTAATACCAGAATTACTTCTAGAAATGGTCCAACTATACTAAAAAAATAAATTTGCAAAGGGTTTTACTGCTACTTCAGAGGCGAAAATACCCAAATGGGTATTATGTGTTGGTTTTCTTAGGGCATATAAACAACACAGTTTCACTTGTTTTGTGATGTCACTGTTCATTTATTTCCCGATTAACTTCCTTCTATTAGCCTCAACACTTTTATAAATACCTAAATGATTTCCAGTAGGTGAGGTGTGATTATACTCAAAGATCACGGCTCGTGAATGAGCAGACAGAACAGTTTGTTTGTGCTGACTCTCGGTTTTGCAACGCATGAAATCGTTTAGTAAGAAATATGGTTTTTGATCCACGATAGAGTGTTAATTTATAACAATTTGATTTAATTCCATATATTGTCATTGGTGCTCCAAAATCTGCATAAAGCCACAGGGAATTCAGAAAGCAAATTAGAGGCAACAGCACACTGGCGCTAGGTTTTCCATAAAACATGCAAGAGAGACAGTTGGCTACTGCATTTTGTGTGCATGTAATGTGATGTACTTGAAACATTACGGAAACAATAAGTATTACTGAGTGACCGATATTACCTAACTGTCGTGGGTGTGCTATGAGCTAGGACAAGGCATGGTTATTAGATTCCAAGAGAAGTTCTCACTGTTCGAAATATTTTCTTAATCTATCAATTACAAATACTGCTACAAAATATTCAAGTTCATTAATTGCATATTTTCGTTCCTGTGGGGCGACAGTACGGGACATAAGTACTATAGAATGCAATTAGTTTCCGGTTTTAAAACTAAACCTCATAGCCAGTCTGGAGGCATCTGTTTGCAAAATTAATTTACAGGAAAAATCCACAATGGGTGTAATTGATGGTTTGTAAAGTATTATTTAATGTTTCAAAACATTTCGTTGATATTCTATCCACTCAACTTTTGAAGAATTCATACATTCTTTATTCAGAGGCGTAGTCTTCTATGCCAAATTGGGTACAAACGTACCAATAAACTGAATCATACTGATAAATCTCGCTTCACTCTGAACATCGCGTGATAGCGAAAATTCGCCGATGGCTAAAAAAAAAATGGACGAGGCATTTCTGGTGGTGAGCCCTGATATGTTGCATATTTAAACGTGATGTAAAACCTGTTCCATTATTTCCACTTGCTGTGAGTGGAGAACTAGACAAATATTACTTATTTCCCGTCTATGTATACATATATATTTTTTAATTACTCAAAAGTTGTGACTTTATAATAACTGTACAAAATACAAGATTATTTACCGAACGTCCGTAGCTTACGAATGATAATGCAAAATCACAATTAAAAAAGTATTTGTTTAAGGAGAGATTGTGGCTTTCATAGGATTGTCCATCTTGGTTCAAACATAATTGTCTATTGATCTAAATTCCAATTTTTACTCGTTCACAGGGAGGTCCAAGATAAATTTTCAAAGAATATTTTGCACAATCACATATTGCCATTTAATTATTTAGTCAATGTTGTCTTTGACATTTAAATAATCACTTTTCTGCATGTGTTATTATGTTTATATTGTTACATTATTAGCAAATATTTTACATGTGGGCAATTCTCTGAGTTCTTTGGAATACTGTTCGTATAATTAGAAATATAATTGGTGAATGAAGTTATTGATTTATTATCTCACAAAGCTCACCAAACACCAATCAACTATAACTCACAGAACAACATTAATTATGCACACAATTACTAATGTGCCACAGAAACGTTAATTTACTTTTACGATTGACGAACAAAAGTATTTACCTTTAATCAAAGACTACAAACCACAATAAAAGTTCAGTCATACATCCAATCAACAATTTTTCATGTAGTGACAATGTAAAACCTTAACAGTCCGAAGCTGTGGTGACTCACGAAGTGCTGAGCAGCACTCCGAGTGCATACCCATCTTCACTGTTGAGGTTTTAGATTCGACTCCTGTCGCGCACCTCCTTGTTGTACGTTGACCCGCATCAGCAGTTCTCTTGTTTCGCCTAATACTGCTCCGAAGGTATGTGACTGCAGTCTCACAGTAGACACTAACGCCACCAAGATATATTCACCAGTCTATTTCCACGAGCATAGCACCTTCCTCTAGCACGACCAACAGCGAACTCTCCCCAAATATCTTAATTCTGCGCTTATATTCTTGTGCGAATCCCTGGGGATTAATCGAATTACAGGGGTCTAACAATAGATACAATATCCTGCTTCGGATGTGACTTGAACGTCGTAGGCCGGTCTCGTAGGGTAAAGCGCAGTTGACACTGTTCTGTATGACGTTGTTCGACGTGACTCCCATCTTGTAGCCGTCCGACTTGTGAGTCATGGGCTAGTCCTTAAGGTGTTTCGACACAGCCTCTAGCCCGCAGAAACAGCATGCAACACCGCCCCCTGCTTAAATCTGTTCGTCCCGAATATACACAAATGCCTCATTTCTGTTGTAGAGGGTAAATCTGTTGATGTGTACAACTTTAGGTCCTCTGGCACGAGAGCCTCGACGAACAACCCGAAACACCATATCATTGATCTTCACTATTTCATAAGGGCCTTTCTAATTCTTCTGCAGCTTGGGACAATACTCTTTTCTCTGAGGGTTGTACAACCACACTGGTTGTCTTTCTTGGAATGTTTCAGCTGGTGCATTCCTATCGTAGTGAGTCTTCATCCTATCAGTGTTTATCCTATGGTGTCGCCTGGCAAAGTTGTGAGTGTGAACCAAATTGCGACGTAATTCGCTGGCATATATATTAGAGATGAAATCTTATCCTCTAAAGCCGGTCGTCCGAACATCAGGTCGCTCGGGAGACGGAGCTCTCTTCCAAACAGCGTCCTTGAAGGTGTCACCTTAGTTGCTTCACAAATGGCAGAGCGGTACACTAACAGAATATGTGGTACTTTGGAGTCCCAATCGTTTTAATTGTAGGAAACAAAGATGGATAGGTATTGCTCAAGGGTGCGATTTAGGCATCCGACCATTCCATCAGATAGTGGATGTAGCAGAGTGGTTCGGGTCTTCTTTATATCCATTATCTAAATCACTTCTTGTAAAAAAACCGCTTCAAAATTCCGCCCTAGGTCCGAGTGTAGCTCCAATGGTACCCCAAACCTTCAGAACATGTGTTCGACCAGCGCATCAGCCACTGTAATGGCGTCTAGATTCGGTATGGGAAGAACCTCTGGCCATTTGGTGAAGTAGTCTTGCACCACCAACAAGTACCGATTGTTTCTCTCGGTTACTGGCAAGGGACCCAAGATGTCGACAGCCATTCTCTCGAATGAGGCACCGACATTGTACTTCTGGAGATTTCCTCGACCTCTGATCCTCGGACCTTCCTTTCGCTCCCCAAATATGTTGATTAGGTGCTTATATATAGTCGGGCGAATCCTGGGGGATTCACCGAAATACAGGGGTCTAACAATAGACATGACATCATGCTTCGGATGTGACGAGCATCGTAGGCCGGTCTCGTAGGGTAAAGCGCAGTTGACACAGGTCTGTATGACGTAGTTTGGCGTGACTCCTGTCAACTTGTGATTCATGGGCTAGTCCATAAGGTGTTTCGACACAGCCTCCAGCCCGCAGAAACAGCATGCAACAATGTTTTGTATATTTATGTAATGCATGTTAAAAGTTACCATATCGCTACAGTTTAGCATTAATTTCGTTGGTTTTGTTTTAAACTGTTTGGTTCAGTTTCTTTATTCGTAAAAACTATTTAAATGTATATTTTAAATTTTTTGTTACATACAGTTTTCCGATGAAAATGCTTTCAAAACTGTGAAAAAATAAGTCACTTTCTCTAATACAGGAGAGTTTAACAAATCCGTTCATGTTGTATTCTCATAAAAATATTCAATTTGGAATTTTTTAATTTGTTATTTTTAATTATATATACACATACATACATTTTAGAGTACACGTTGACATTTTTAAACACAAACTGGTTTGAACTGAATTTTTTTTTGCCGTTTTGGAAGATTTTATTTTTTAGCTATTAAAAATCAGATTTTTTGAAAAATTTTTGTTTATGCCATTGGACTGAAATTTTTTACTTCTTTGTAGTTTATTGTTTTGAGTAAATAATGTGTTACAGGCACGCATTTTCTAATTTTCCTCGTAATTTGTCGATATTTTATCTTTTTCGCCTTATTTGCCTAATGGCCTAGAACTGTATTTTACCTTTTCTCTTGGATGAACTTTTTGTATGACAACTGATATTTTTACGGCTTAAAATTCACAATTAAATTTTTTTTCTGTTTAAAGTGGTTTGGTTGAAAGATTAAAATCTGTCCAATTATATTACTCGAACATGTTGCCTATATAAATTCTCCAAAACTAATCTACTTAAAGTGCTGCTACATTTAACCTCTTTTACAAAAAATCTACATTAAAATGTATTGTAATTAAAGAAAATTATTCAATTCCGCCGATTAATATAACGCTGAATACTGGCTTTATTCATAGTACAAATATTTGTGTTTGTATTTTTGTGAGCGTTATGACATCGCCACACCATAATAATAAAAAGTAGATGCATCCATCATCTACTAGTAGCTGATGAATTTCCTTCATCTCTCGAGGCTCTGGTGGGTTAGATTCCCGAGCAACCCTCAGACATGTGGCTATGTTGGTTTTAGATGTAAGTTTCAATGATTGTGTCTACTGAGCGGAGAGTTTGAAAAATGCCAGGTATCGAATGGCAGTCGAGTAAGATTCAATGCACGGAATGAATGTTGCAGGCAGTGGTGAGATGCTGAGTGCTCAGTGCGGCTGGGTGCTGGGTTGTCTCGTGTTCGCCTTGCTGCATCATAGAGCTCAGGCAACGTCTGTCGCTGACGATCCTGAGCAACTCTCTTCCCCCGAGCAAGCCACATCTGATGCTGATTCCGACAGTGAGTTGCCATCTGTGACTCTTCAATCAGCAAACACTATTTCCGTCATTGTTTCCTCACTTATAATACAATGCATTAGTCCACGTAACATTGCTACACTTCCTTTTAATGTGATTATCTGAAGTTAATCAAATTATAATGGGTAACACGCACATAATTAGTCTATTATGAAGTTAGTTTAGGTTGAAACTGAAACCTGACAGGACGTACGAGCAGCAATCGTGCCTCACGAGATACCGCTTCTGGCCAATCCTAGTCCGCGATGATTGTGCAATTATTTTCCGTGGCCGATTGGTTTTCGGAACGTTTCTGATTTACTTTAAATTCACATGTCGTCTAATTACCATGCAGGCAACACCGTTTGTGCTAACAATATTTATATTGGTCTCACCTGAGGTTGCAAGAAACTGCATCTGCAATTAACTAAATCCAACTGAATAGCTGTACAATTTGAACTCCAGTTATATCACTTCAAAATATGTTTTTACTATCTATGGTTAAATTGCCAATTGCAACTTACCAGTGTATTTGTGGATTCGAAAGCGGGAAATTTTCATAATCTAGGTATCATAACCTTGGTTTGTTTTTGGCACCTGCACTGCCATTACCAAACTTCCTATAGGTTTTTGTATAGTTATTCACTTTTATATTCCCCTATCCCTAACGTTACTACAACTAACCCCTTTCTCCTCCTAAATTTCTTGCTTTTCCCATTTCCCCACATTCGCTATTAGCAAGGACGACTTCTCCCTCCACAAAATTCAGTTTAATTCCTTAAAGAATGCTTTGCATTCAGTTATATTAGAAGACAGTAATTACCCTTTCCTTGTACGGAAACTACTTGCTATTAAACTGTTACTGTAAAATCACTTGTATAGTACTTTTGACCCAGTTTATGAAGTTATTATGACTTTGTGAAATATTGTGTACATACACCATCGCAACATTATATCGTCTCAGAAAAACCTAGGGTTAAACCAGAAAACCAATTTAAATAACAATCCGTGCTGGTTTCAGTTAAAACATAATCATCTGTGGTGAAGCGATGATTCGTGACTTGTTCCGAAAAATTTGTACCCAAACGTTAAGTTAAAAATAATTTAACATTAATAAATCGGTTCGTAGAATTTGGTAAATATAATGAATTTCACCAGTGTTGTTATTTAAGAAATGTGTCATTATAAAGAAAATATTATTGAATATAAAATTCATAATATTTGTCAAACATGTATAAATTTACAGGAAATAAAGTGGTTATTAAAGTAATGTGATGGGAACTAGGGTAATAAAGTATGAAAGAAGAGGTGTGCGATTGTTGTGGTGTGCGGGGAATGGCTGTGTGAGGAATGGTGGCGGGTGTTACGGGCATGGTAGGGCAAACGGAAGTAGGATTATGTGTAAACTGTATGGCTACACAATATCAAGTCAGTTCCTTGGTAACATTAATGCTACTCGAGAGTTGGCCACCATGTTTTTTAAGGCACTAAAACTTTTATCGAAAATGAGGGGGTGAAGAATGTACGCACCTCTTCCATATATCATACTTAAAAAATACATTTTTATTCAAATAATCGTTAGATAAATTTCATAGGAATAAGTTCGAGCATAACTAAGTTGGTGAGTAGAAGATTAGGAGTGTGATTTTACTGGGTTATAGGGATATCCTCTTGCATTTGATTATTGGCATATATTTTATTTAATGAAATATAAAACAATTACTGAATTTATTGGCTATCGATCAGGTAAAGGTAAGTTCAGAAGGAGGGTTACCTGAACGATTTATAATTAATAGTAGGCCTACATACAAATAAACGAAAATTAAAAAAAAAAAAGTCTAGAAATTAAAGAAAAATTGTTTTAGTATGTATAATGTTAGGATAAAAAATTATTTCGATTTATTTTTTTGTGGGGAGTTTGGGGCAGAGGTTACATACAAACACTTAGTGATATGAATTTATGTAGAATTTTAAAATACATAAATGTTTAAAATTAAAAATAATATTATAGATATTGATACATAAGTTAAAAATTTTCAATCATTCTCTATTTACATTTTAATATGAATGCACAGTTTTCTGTTCCATGATCCTGTGATCCCTGACAAATGGATCATCCTGTCGCCTTGAGAAGCCACCAGTGTCTTCGATTTATTATTGAAAGAAATGGGAAAGGGAAGTTTTGAGAATTAAATAGAATTTCTGAAGGAAATTGAGGTAATCTGTAATGTTTAGAAAGTTGAGAAGATCGATTTTGTGATCCGCTACTGTTTGCACCCCATGAATCAAAAACTTTCCGGTGCCTCTAAATACCAGTAATTTTCACGTCGCCGTTAGTAAATTTGTGTGCGACTTTTAGGAAAACTGTAAGTTCTAAACACCCAACAAGAGCATCTTTTTTACAGTTGGATTTACTGGATACGACGACAGCATCAGAAGATGGTATCACATGATGGCTAAAACCAAACTGTACTCAATTCGAGGGGGAGAGGTCATCCCTATGATTTATATGATGGTAGTACACGGGTGTCGTCTGGCTATCAAGTTGCGGTATATGTCTTTAGAAGATTTTAAGAGAGAGCATGAGACTGGGGGGTTTTACCGTCTAGATTTAACTGCAACAGATCTAGTCTTCACCCAAAGAGTGACTACCGAGTTAGCCAACAAGAGCTCTGATAACGTTACCACAGGGACTGCAATTTCACATAAAAATAATGGAAGGCAAATGTCACTTGCATTAGATTAAATATATAATGTTGGAGTAAAATAGGGTTTAAGTAAAATATAAATGCAAAGTAAATTCGACTGTTTGCGTATTTTCAAGACAGAACACATTACATTACTTGATACGGGTTGAACACATTCTTTGTATTCTTAACATTCTAACTAAGGTATCTGTACCGAACATGGCCCAGTTCTCAATATGGCTCACTAGTCGCCATTGTGTGGTAATGCCGAGATCGATGTGAACACACACATTCCATAGTTATCTGTATTACATCATCCATGTGTTACAATAGTAATACATTCTCCCTTGATCAGAACGACAAACACAATTAGGTTCGCAAGAGCCATCATTCTAGAATATACAACAATATCAATAACTCCACGTTCCTTTCCAAAAGCTGGTATATGACATCATAAAATGATAATAAGAATACAAACAAATAACGCCTTTCTTTTCATAGCTGTACTCCTTATAATATTTATAAATAGTTAAATCACAACTCCAAGGCATAATTTAAAAATTTTATGGTAATACCCGAGGGATGGTCCTTGACAGGACCGCGACTTCTAAACTGATAGGGCTCTCGTTCGATCATCGGTTCGGACCTCTCCGGCTCCGCTTCTTTGCTATGTTTATTTTCTGATTCTTCCTTTTCCTCTAGCACTCATAGAGTATCGTACTTTAATGGGCAATAATCTTCGACTTCTCTGTTTAAGTGTACGTTCTCTTCAGAATTATTTAAGATTCCTTCCGTTTTCCTCCATGAAAAAACATCATACCTACCTCGAAATTTCTCCAGTCTGTTCTGGTGAACCATCAGGGACTCCCCACTATATATCCCTTATTTTTAATTCAACAATGCGGAACGTGCCTAACCGCTCGTGGAATATATTTATGTTTAATCCCATTGGCCCCTTTTAATTTTTTTTTTAAATTTTCGTTCTCCTAAAGAAAATTTTACGTCCTCAGCTTTCTTATTTAAGTAAAACGCAATTTTCTCACAACTGGTATTAAGGGTGTTCTGTACAACCTTGAACGACGTTTGAAGCCGCGAATCAATTCCTCTCTATAGTTACCGTCGACAGCATACTTAACTATACATGGCTTCACTAAGTCATCAAAGGGTAATTGGGTGTCACCATCATCATTATCAGGGAAAAAATCAACGAAATTTACATTTTCTATCACTGCCTATTTAATCAATCAGGGGCTTGGCTTGAGTATCTAAATTTGCTAAGTTAAATTTACTTTTAAAGTCACACAAAATGTTATACACATACCCATTACGACATTTATTCAAAGGGTTGGACCCATTTTAAAACTTCCTAAGTGACATACGTGCCCTAATACCCTTTCTCTGGGCAGCTTAACTAATTCATAGAACTTGTTTACCAAAACGACGAGCACTCAGTCAAAATCTTAGCAGCACTCATCTATACAATAACGGCTTCATGGATGTGCATGGGCGTAACAACAATAACATCACTTCGACTAAACTCTTTTAACCTTGCCTTTTCACAAAAAACTTCAGATTCTGAATTTAAATCAATAGCGGTTTCTCTAAACTTACAGCAAGGGTTACTCGGCCCACTGCCTGTCATCTGACAGCGCATGCAACAATAAAAATCGCCAGTGGACACGCTACCTCTTGACGTCTCAGAATACAATTCGCCTTCGTTGGCACTAATAGTTATGCTACCATAACACAATAATTCACTTAGCAGGGGGATGACTACCACCCGACTCAACTTAACACACCCCACAACGTGACTACCAGCATTGGGGTTCGAACCCAAAGTCAACTGACTCGAAGTGTCGCCGCTGTTAGGCTGCACGTCACTTCTCGTTGCCTGACCTAGCAAAAACCGGATATAAGCCCCGCTTTTCAACTGTGAGGTAACATCCTCCAAGAGTTCCGTCTGGTATGAACTAACGGTGTTTGCCTACTTAGTAGGAACAATACTTCCATGCCCAAGTTGAGTGCGGGTTCTGGTAGTTAACAGAATATCCGACTTCTCTGAGATACCCTTCTACTGCACCGAGGTCGCATCAGTGGACGTGGAAGATGGCACCCTTGGATTCCCAACCGGGTTTAAAGTCTCTAAGTTTGCACTAAAATTTATTCCAATTCCACATGTTGCCTCCTTCACCCATGACGTATTTCCTCCATGTTCATCATGAGCCCTCCCTGGACTATTTCCAGCATTAGTCGTGAAAGCGAGTACTGATCTTCTTATGTCCATCTTCTCATTTATCACCTCATCATTCGTTCGACATGTGTCACCGCTTTCTGCCCTTTAATCCCTTCTTGTCGCCGTACCGTCTACATTAGCATAGTTTTCTCCGCAACCTTCCATGCAGCCGGTGCGGATGTCCGTGGGCCGCTCAGTGCCGTAACTGTGCCGTGTTTTCTACAGCCGGAAACGTTACCATTCTTAATGTAATTCCACAGAGACAGTCACCATATTTTCTCTCAACCAAACTGTGTCATTGCCTAACACTAATGTTTTATTACCGGCCAAAATTTTACAATCAAATTTACTGAAAATATCATGTCCTTATAACCCATCAGAATTTAACGACATCTCGTAGGTACAAACAATGCGCTCATGCCGGTAAACATTTTCCCCAATAACGAGATCAACTCCCGCTGGTTGTGAGTAACTCTACATCTTCCCTGAGTTTTTGAAAATAGGTAACCCCTTCGAAACAACTACTTTTCAATATGGTTACTATTACCCCATTATTAACAAACTTACTGCACTCTACATAATTAACAATGACCTCAAGAAATAAACCCCGGGACAACCCAAATGAGCGTACGTGCGCTTTGTTTACACTAACATAACCCTTACATTTTATTTCTCCGGCCGGTCGCTCACTGAGCGAGACGCTCACGGGGGTCTGCGGACAGCCTAGTTCGTATAAAACTTGCTTCTTAAAGCAACGAGCTTCACTATGCCCTGCCTTTCTGCAAAACTTACACAAGGGAACTTGGCAATCACCTGCCGTATATCACTTCCTATCACATAGCTGGCAAATAACTTCGTTTCGCCTCAGTTCAGGGTCCTCGCCTAGACTTCTCATCATACATTGAGTCACATTACACGTAACAGTCCCTAGCCATGTGTAATACCTTTCCACACGAATAGCATTTACGGACCTCTTTGTCACGCCCGACTGCCGGTGCCCTATCACCGCCTCGAACTCCGAACGCATCGCGTTTAATCACCTGCGCGTAACTTTGCTATGTAATAATAATACGTTTTGCTCCTACTCCGCAAACTGCAAGGCCTTCTCAAATGAGCGAGTGAAACGTGTCAATACAAAACGTTGCACACTTTGCTTTAACCCCTTCAGAAACAACGCCATCAAATAAACCTCAAATAGTTTCCCACGAACGTCAGACTCCTCCTTTGAGCTGTATTCGGCTACAGCGACACGACCTGCTAACCTGAGACGTGTCTTGTATTCGCGAAAACTCTCATTATGTTTTTGTGTGAAAGTGAAACATTTTTCAAAACAACTTATTCTGCTTCTATGAGATTTTAAAGTCTGCAGTAGAAAGGTGACAAACTCGTCCCATTTTCGCGTCTCTCTCATCTGTGGAAAGGCACATAGCACATTATGGCCCTGGCACTTAAAGGCCTCACCTACCATGCGCTGAAAATGCGTTGAAGCCTGTTCGTAAATACGTTTTTTTTAAGGATACTATTCCACCTATGCCTAATGTGTCAGTGCACGAAAGGAAAATACACTCCAAACAATTACTGAAGAGTCGTTCTAAAGTATCACGTCAATTATAAAAATCATATCGGAGCTCCTCAAAATGTTTACAAACAGCTTTTTCAACCTGTCATATCTGAAAAAAATACTGACGGGAATCGTGTGAAACTACTCTAGGAGCATGCAATGGACTGCGCTTAAACCTTTTCATCAATAAAAGACTGGGTCACCAATGAAAGTGTCAGGCGAGTGATCTACGGTACCACTGCACGCCGTTTCAGTGTCTTGAGGTAGAGGCGATACCGCATCAGATGAGCAGGTCAACATCGCCCTTGGCGCCGTTCCTAACTCACACAAACATGGCCAGTAGGCGGGATAAGCTTACAACACATTTTCCATGTCACCACAACCTAACATGGCAGCGGTGTTCTCTATTGATTCAATAAATGACTCTACATTTTGACTAGGTTTGTTTCCGAAATTTTCTACAGAATGCATCCATTCTGCCGTTTTCGGACGGACTAAAGCCTTCACTACCTCTCTCGAATCAGCCATCACACTTGTACCAAAAGAATCACCTAAATTATATTGTAACTCTTCCTCCTTGTCTGAACTAGACAAGAGGTTCCTTTTCTAAGTACTCTATTTCCGTATCATTAGTAATTGAAATTACTGCGCCCTTTCAGCTAGCTGAACCCATGTACACACACAGCGGACATTTGCCTAACGTAGACCCTGCAACTTAACACTCGGCCGCGCGCAACAAGGTTCTAAGTGGATTGCCAGACAAAATAATTACTCATACACTTATTAACAAACAAACAAAACATTAATGACGTATCAGGCAAACCTGGGAATGACAATCCCGCAGCTGAAACACCATATTTCAGATCGCCACCAGCCACTACCACAGACTTTCATAACTTTATAGTTTTTAAGGCGAGATTGGGGAACACTTCCCAGTTGTTTTTAGGGACGTGTGGAAATGCTGCCACCACCCATACAAATGAAGGGGTATGGGGCCCTGAATGTCAGATGGAGAGGGCGTTGGCTTACTACAACTCACAAGAAACGACTTGCAGCATAGGCTTTCTTCAGAGAATGAGGGGTTCGTGGAGAATGTCAACCCGGAGCGCAATGAGTTAATCATTGAAAGAAGTTCATAATAAATTACTTCACAGCAAGGTTAACCATGACTTTAATACTAGAATACATTTAGATCTAGTGAAACTGGAGTATCTATTCAGCTTAAGAATAAAATAACAATTTCAAATATTTTCTCCCTAATCGTAGTAGCAGGAACTAATACTAAGTTCACCCATAATAAATCATAGAGTTATAATACTGACTAAAACCTTGGAAGGGTTTATTCTACGCGTGAATAATTCAAACCAGTTGCACCTGAATGTAAGGACTGAATGCAATTTATTCTAGAAACGAGATAACAAGGTTTAGTTTGAACGGTCTATATATTTACCTGTCTCATCATATAAAGAAAAACTAATTGATTAGTGTCCAACATCTGACACCTGTTACAACCACTCTTCGTTGTAATCCAATACGATACTCGCCAACCATAATGACCGATTACGTAGAAAAAAGAACAACCTTAAAATTACTATGACTTTCTTAAACACATGCCTCTAGTATAATTGAAAGTGATGTCCTACCTTACTCACCCTAACTGTATTAAAGTTGACATACCTTGTTGTAGAGCATCACAGTAGAATCTTCCCCTAATCCAATAGAAATGTCAGATACTCACGCAGGAGGCACTCGAACACGCCTCATTGAAACAGCAGATCTACTGCTCTCAAGCCCGTCAACGACGACTATATTTTAACACACAAGCTGATGAGACCTGGGAATCAAGAGTCGAGCACTAAGAGAGCCTAAGAGAGACTTAAGAGCGACTGAGCTGATCTGCCAGAGCGAAAAATGGCGTGCGTCCCATATATACTCTTACCATACCCTATGCGAATGGGTGTGTGGTGCGAGCAGCGAAAGTAACAAGCGAAGATGAAGGGAACAGCATCGATAATACCCTGAAGGAAATTAAGACAGCCATTAGTGTCATTTGCAGCAGAGTTGGTGCTTCTGAACACCGCCCTCGAACAGGAAAGCGGCCAGAGTGCTGGTAGTGTGGAAGACCTGGACACCTAAGAGACCAGTGCCGGCAGTATCAGAGAAGAAACCAAGACCGAGAACCAGGTGAGACCAACCAATAAGTTCGAAAATTCGGGAAAAATGTAAACACCGGTTTTGATGGGCGAAGGTCGGTGACTGCTGGAGGTAAGGCCCCACAATTCCTTCGAGTAGGTACATTCAGTGAAACAGGAAGTTGATGCATTGCTGGTAGAGGGCAGCCAGGATGACGTAGCCTGTCAGATGGTTGCTGGTACAGGGGCGACCATTACTGTCATCAGGCCAGACATTTTTAGGTCTTTCCCCCAGCAATCACGTGATCAAATTACTGGAGATTGCACATTTACCACTGTAACTGGTGAGACAACACCAGTGAAAGGGAAGAAGTGAGAAGTGTGTGTACCTGAAATATATTGAACTCGAGTTAGAACTTGAAATCTACATAGTTTATATTGCAGATGCATGTTTACTGGGATTAGATGTTCTGCGCAAACTAGGATGCTGCATTGACACTCGACTGGGGGTTTTGAAGGTAGGTGAAACAGAGATGGTACTGATACCACGACCAGAATTATCATCACCAGTAAGCTGAACAATAGTGTGTTGTCAGGTCACTGTGTTGTCTGCTTCTAGCGAAATTGTGATACCAGGGAGCTGTGTAGGACAATTTGTAAGGCACTAAGGGTTAATCGAGCCTATGAGTAAAGGGAGTAACCTCCATTATGGAGGTATTATAGCTAGAACTTTGGTTTCATCAAGTTCACATAATTTCCCTGTTAGAATGATGAACTTGACTGACAAGGGAATTCGTCTTGAGAAAGGGGCTACGATTGGCTCATGTAAGCAGGTTTCCCAGATAAACACAACATGATATAAGGCCTTAAGGGAGGACTTTGTGAAGCATACTCTGCCAGAACCACTTACTGAACTCCTGGAGAAGACAAAGGAAAACATTGACTGGAGACAAGAGAATGCTGTTGCAGAACTCTTAATAAAGAATTAAAATACTTATTCATGTAGTTCACATGATCTTGGTAGGAGATCTGTCGCGTGTCACCATATTAATACAGGAGACGCCAGACCTATCAAGCAACCCCCTAGACGTCTGCCTCTTGCTTCACATGAGGTAGTTGTAATCATTCTGAAGAAAATTAAGTATCTGGATGTGATACAACCATCGAACAGCCCCTGGTCATCTCCGCTTGTGTTGGTTAAGAAGAAAGATGGCTCAACAAGATTTTGTGTGGATTACCGGCGGCTGAATGATGTGACAAGGAAAGACTCATACCCACTTAATCGGATAGATGACACTCTGTATATCCTGGCTGGATCCCAATGGTTCTCAACCTATGGCATGAAAAGCAGTTACTGACTATGTGAAGTGGCCCCGAAGGTTAGTAAGAAGACTGCCTTTTCTGTACAAGGTAAATGAATTTGGCAATTCAAGGTCATGACTTTTGGACTGTGCAATGCTCCAGCAACATTTGAATATTTGTCAGGTTTATTTAAATGACATTATTGTTACAGGGATGACATTAAATTAACACCTGGCACGCCTTGATTCAGTGCTTCGCAGGATAACAGCGCCTAATTTGAAGCTAGTTCACAAAAAGGGGAATCAGTTCCAAAGGAAAGTGAAATTTTTGGGACATGTAGTGTTGGCTGAAGGGATAGAAACAGATCTAGAGAAGACGAAAGCAATTAGAGATTGGTCACATTCAACTAATCAGACTCAAGTAAGGAGTTTCCTTGGGCTGTGTGCTTACTATCAGCATTTTGTGCAAGGGTTCGCCACAATAGCAAAACAATTACACGAGTTGAATGAAACTAAAAGAAATTTTTTTCTGAACCCCCAATTGTGAATCCTCATTCAGTAAATTAAAGAAAATTTTAGTTTCACCTTCTGTCATAGGTAATCCTAGTAGTGATGGTGAGTTCATTTTAGACACTGATGCGAGCGATGTGGGAATTGGTGCTGTGTTGTCACAAATCCAGGATGGAAAAGAGAGGTCATTAGACTGTTTCAGCAAAGTGTTACATAAGCCTGAAAGAATTACTGTTTAACTCGCTGGGAGCTCTGGCAGTGGTCAAGTTTATTTCACATTTTCACTATTACTTGTATGGAAGACACTTTATTCTACGAACAGATCATGCATCATTATATTGATTACTGAACTTCAAAAACCCAGAAGGACAGATAGCTATGTGGATGCAGTACCTTTAAGAGTGTGATTTTGAAATACAGCACATACCTGGTCTCTTACACAAAATGCTGGTGCACTGTCCAGGAGGCCATGTAAGCCAATGTGCTTTCATTGTGATCGTCAAGAAGGGACAGCTGGGAAGTCACCATCTTCTCGGAGAACAAGCATCAAGAGTTCACAACTGGCAATGAAACTTCTCCCTGGAGCGATGAAAAGGTTGGCGAATATCAGAGAAAGGACCCCACTCTTTGGCCAGTACTAGAATGGAAGGACGAAAGCCATTCAAGTACAATGACGTCATTTTGAACAAATGTGTTATGTAGAATTTCGTCAGTAGTATTAGAGATGATGTAAATATAAATGAAAGAGATGAAATAGAGAGAGATCGATTCTTGTGATAGATCGACCGAACATAAAATATCATTATTTCACACCTCACGCGCTTTCATACTTCTAGCAGTACATAACTTTTTGGTATAATTTCTGCTTGTCATAGTATGGAGTATATTCACACTTACAAAATGTCAAAATAAAGAAAACTTAATTAATTAATGGTTATGCAGTATATTTTGGATGTGTATTGCATACATAATTTCATTGGTTTTTCTTAAAATTATACAGTTATAAAATCTTATAGTGAGCTACTGTTAGTAAACACATGAGGAGTTACCTAGACTCGCAAGCCTAGAAATTCAGAACCAACCCGCCAATGGCCGCGAAGGTTTTCAGTAATAAATAATAGTTTATCACATGGTGGCATTAATTGTTTAAATAGAAAATTAAACTACCATGACAATCAAACGAAAAGGCTTACATACTCTTTCCAGTTGAACAAAGTTTTCTGTTCAAGATGTACGACCAGCGGTGGGAAAGAAATAAGGCTTGTTCATTGATTTCAGAACACGAGGTATCATATAAAGTAGCTGTAATGCTGCAAAAATCCACTAAAAATTCGAAGGAAAATCAAAATTCTATTATAGCAGAGCTTCGGGTGTACAAACGAGACGGTGAATTTCTTCTCAACAACAGTCGGGATACATAAATTGATAAACAAATTGAGACTATGAGACAAATTCTTCAGAACTTTATCGATATCACAAACTCAATTGGAAGATAAGGATTGGCTTACCGAGGGAAAGAAGAAGCAGGTCATTCTCTTAATCAAATATGAAATCATACAAACATTTCGGAGTTTGTCTTGCTAATATCAGAGAACTTAGTTTTTTATTAATGTTGAACACTGTATAGAATATAGCAAGAAGAAGAGAGTTCATAAACCAAAGAAGTGAGAGGAATGGAAAAAAAGAATAAATCTTTTGGGAGGATATCTCTTTTAACATTCATGTCTATAACTTTTATTAATCAATTAACTAAGGCAGTAGACAACACTGGAAGACGAATTATTTTCAAAGATTAATCGGATAGTATTATCTGTAGTTTGATTATTGTTTTCCCACAAGATATTGCTAGGGCTAGGAAAAATTCGTGAGTTCAACGACCAACATGCTAGAATATAATGTCCTATGCATAAGCCCCGTCTAAGCATTCATTGTCTGCTGTCTGAATGAGTAACAGGTAAAGGACAAATTGTAGGGCTTCGGTATACACAGGATAATGGATGCTAGCATGTTGGCCGTTGAACTCGCGAAATGTTCCTAGTCCTAGATATTGCTATCATGACACAGCTGACAATCTGCATTCGGCACGTACTGGAAGGAAAGGTGTATGAGCAACTTGACTTGTGTGAAGTAAAAGACTCGATTGGTCCAGGCCTATTCGAAGAAATAAAAATCATGTTTGTCACAAGCTATCTCTGAAAAATGTGCAGTAGCTTGTTTTTTTAATATAGTTGCCAATATTAAAGGTTACTATAACAGGCTACAAGCTAAACTGAAGAAAGAAAACCAGAACACTATATATATATATATATATATATATATATATATATATATATATATATACATATATATATGTGTGTGTGTGTATATGTATGGAGGGTTCAGAGCACAACTATACCAAGTCCATTAATTTTAATAATGAGAAACACAAGCTTTAAGTGTTTTGGGAATAAACAATTCCAGGGGACCAAAACTGATAATGTATAATGTCACAATTATATATGAGGTATAGAGTTAAATACTGGACATACTTACACCCAACGTGCATTGCTCACATAACGAGAAAATATACTGAAAATGGACTTGGTCTACTTGTGCTCTGAACCATCCACACACACACACACACACACACACACACATATATATATATACATACATACACACACACACACCGTATGTCCAATGTGTTAGGTCTCGTAGCATTCTACAGTGAACTGCTTCCAGGCCGAAAATATGTTACCCTTAGCACAGGAGTCGGCTTGTTTCCTCAGCCATTTCTACAAATGAACGACTGTTTGTAAAAATCGTACAAAAAGTAATTTCAGAGAATAAGAAAAACTATGTATACTTTAAAAAAAATCGAATAATTTTCAAAGATTTTGACCGTATTAACGATTATTGAAAATTGATGAATCTGGTTTATTTATTGTTACGAAATTCTGTAAATAACTTGGCCTGCGAAAGAAAGTTTACAGCTCGAAATATTATTAACCAGTGGTTTAAATTCAAACGAGTGTTTGCTGCTGCTTTAATTTTGGATTTATTCCAAGAAACGGTTATTTACTACGCGTGTACATAATTATTACGTTTGTTAGGTAACAATTTACAAACTAGTAGAGCACATAAATGAATTCTGTAACGGCCTGCGTAAATAAATTCGTGTGGTAATGTCTAAATTTAAATGCAGCAGAACGATACAAAATCACCGAAAGTAAAAATTAAGCAGAGCTTTAAAAACGTTCTGTTTATCGTTATTTTTTATTTGTATTTAATACGCTTCCGTAGGAAAAATATCATACATGGAATCATTATGTAAACATGCATTGAATATTTATACAAACTCTTCACAAAAATGTATTCCTCTAGATTTAATTCATAACAATCAAACTACAGAACAACAAGATCAGAATACAAATAAGAGAACAGAAATACAGAGATTAAAAGTACACTATAACAAGACGATTATCCTATATATATATATATATATATATATATATATATATATATATATATATATATATATATATATATATATATATATATATATATATACTACAAAATATAATATGCAAATGAATTTCACAAACAAGGTTGTATTTCTAGGCTTTCTGAATTTCCCAGAGCCATTAATTCAGTTGACATTTTGTTCATTTAGTAGATAGTCTGATAGTTTCTGTGTCCATCTTGATAAGGATTTACACATTTCTAATTCAATTGATAGTTTGTTCTGTAATGTAATGCTTCTTTTTTCAAACCTTATTTTTAGTAAGTTGTATTGGAGTTAAATTATGCATATTTGCTGTTGTACCCGATATAGTGTGAGTGGATTTCTTAGAATATTTCTTTGTATTTGTTAGATATAGAATTAGCTTTGAACCAAACCTTAGTGCTATGGTTTTAGTGTACCGGTAACTAAAGAGATCTTCATTGTATGTGTGGATTGGTATTCGAAGGATTATTTTCACGCTTTACTTTGGAAAGTTTCAAGAACAGGAAACTTTTACTTTGGACAGTTCCCCCCCCCCCCCAGACTCCATTTAAACTCATCAATGAGAAGTAGATACTATTTAGTTGGTAATGCTTTGAAATACTTGTATTTAAATCAGTGTAGTGCTGCTATTACTGGAGTGGCTATATATTTTGTTTGGTTGACGTGACCAGTCCACTGAAGGTGCTTATTGTTCTCAAGCCCAAATATTTAAACTAAACGACTCTTTCGATTGTTTTGTTGTGGACATTTACTGTATTTACATATTTAGGCACATGTTTTTTATGAAACGATATATAATAGGTTTTCGTGTAGTTCAACGTCAACGTATTTCTTTCAAGCATGTAGGTAGAGTGTTACACGTTTTGCAGAAAGAATTTTGTCCCTGTTGGTTTCAATGCTTTACGTACACATCTGCAGCTATGCTTCATTGTTACTGGTAGCGTGTCTTTGTGCAGTGACGTCTCTCATTTGACTGAGCCAACCACAGTAAGGTTACTGCAACACCACAAGTTTGTGTTTTGCTGGTAGAACCCAAAGACGCGCGAGATTCAAACACTCTATAATCACTGACCGCGAAGCAAGACTGTAGGCGTGAGAAAAAATATTTTTCACCATAGATTCATTTATCTACTAATATGTAAACACATCTAAATTCTAGTATATATTTTCAAGTATCACAGCTTCAATTATCTGATTCATGCCGCAACAGATATCGTCCGCGAAGAAAATAATTTTACCATTAAAATATAACGTGCAATGTCATTAATATTTAGGCCTACTAAAAATATAACTGGGCCAAGAATTTAACCTTGGGGGATTACAGGCGATACTAGTTAAGTGGTACTGCTGATTACATTTATATTGACATACTCTTTTAGTTTTGTAAAGTAGCCCTTCGCTGAAAACTGCAGATTTAATGAAGGCACTAATAAAGATACGTTTGAGGAAAAAAACTTTGCAAATAATTCGGATATACGTCCACTATAATTTTGCTCGTCAAATATTTCATTTTGTATCATTTAAAATCAATTCAAAACGGTCAAAACAGATACAGGTAGCATGAGTGACATTTTGTGTGTGTGTATTATATGTATTTATTTAACTTTAACAAGGAAAATATTTAAGTACCTAAAAGTTATAATTTGAGATTTCGAGTAATACATATTTCAATTCATGTATTAATTCAAATGTTTAAGCAAGCGTCTCTAATAACTTATTATGTTGTTATAGGTCATTCGGAATAAAGGGAGAACTAAAGATTTAACCTTTGAAAAAAAATCGGTAGTCGTTACTGCATATTTGTCAATATTAACAATACTTATATCATTGTTTGTATGGTTGATAGCGAATCATCGCGTGTAGTTCCGTGTATTTTCTTATCTTAATACAGCATTACTGAAATGACATCAAATGCAATCGACCCCTCTGTATGCCATATACTTTAAATTATTTATTTATGATCTTATTAACATACCTACTGACTGTGTAGTTTTACTTAATTAGCGCCACCACAAAGTGAGGCAACCGCCCGCTGAATTCAATACTGTCGTTGACACATTGCTGCTAACGCTCGCGCCACAGACGTTCAAAATTCCACCGACAGGTGGCACCAGAGTTAGGTTTTCGCTCGTTGTGTTTGTCCATTGTGTAATAAATATAGGTTTCTGATGCAACACATTAAAAAGTATTAGGAGTAACTGTTTATGGATATCGTTGCTAAATTATGTGAAGTCATTCTGTTATGTTTTACGATCGCCAGCCTGAGCATATGGAATTAGAAACAACTTTTTTTTCTATTTCACACATTAAGAAAGTATGTTATTTATTGTTTTTGTAATTGTGTCGTCTTCGATTTTGGCGGTATGCTGAACGGAACTTGATTTCTTGAATTTCGTGTGTCGTGTCTGTTTATAGTGGCTGTTGCAAATTACAAATTAATATATACTACACATGCATTTACGAGATAAGTAACTGCAATATTGTGTCATAACCAATTAGTGTCGGTGCCGTGAAATCAATGTCATAAAACGTTAATTCGCAGCTATTTGTAACCCGTACACTTATTGAGTAGATATTATAGATAACATGCATCGCAGCAGTCTAATGTAAACACAATGTACAAGTCTATATACATTAAATCATATGGTAATGTATATGTTTACATGCGGCGAAAATATATAAACTAGCGGAAAATAGAAATTAATCAGGGCTTTTTTAAGTGCTCATGTCACCCCGAATCACCTATAATTATCTCTAAGTACGTTTTTCTGTGAGAGTTTTAAATGTTTGATTAAGAAATTTGTAATGCACAATTAACCAATTTTTTTGTCCATCAATACAATAATCAACAACAACAAACAAAAGTGTGCCACTGTCATTGGTACCAACACCACTTCAGACATAGAAATTCCAAACATTATAAATAAATACAGTCTGATACATGTCACTATATAGAATGTACAATTGACACTAAACATCCCAGCCATCTTGAAATATTAAATTTCAACTATTTTACTGGTAAGAAACTCAATTTAACAACTGGTCAAGTTATAAGTCCTTCTGAGGTATGAACCTGGGCCACGTGCACTACACCTTCAAGGCCAGGAAAATGTCATCTCAACTCTAATAAGTCGCCAGCTTATAGATGGCATGTGAGGTTCCCGAATGAGCACCAGTGCGCCTACTTGCAGGTTGGGTGTGTCGTTGGGCCACTTGTTTTGGACTTGCAGCTGATGCAAGCAGTCCTTGTGCCACCGTGCCCAGAAAGATTGGTGAAGCTGTTGAAGGAGAGTCTACCTAGAGATCCGATTAACTGGAACTGCAGTCAAATCTTCTTCTGGGAAGACCTGAGGGAAGCTTAGGGTCAAGGTGTGACTAGGTGATACTGCGCGAAGGTCTGCAGGATCTGTAGACAACATACACAACTGTCTCGAGTTAAGGATTGCTTCCACTTGGGTGGGTACAGTGTAGAACTCCTCATAACTCAACAACTGCTTCCCAACAACCTTGGTGAGATGTGACTTGACCGCCTTGAACCCTGCTTCCTATAGACCTCCAAAATGAAGGACTCCGGGTGCGTTGAAGTGCCAAGTGATCTGTTGGTTGCACAATGCTTGTCGGAAAGTTTCATCTTTGGTCGTACTAAGAAGGAATGTGTATGATTCCTTCAACTGATTACTGGCACCAATGAAATAAGTTCCACAATCGCTGAAGAGTTCCTTACACCACACCCGACGTGCCACAAATCTTCGTACAGCAGCCAAAAATGCCTCATTGCAGAGAGATGACATCAATTCTAAGCGGAGGGCTTTAGTGGCCAAACAAACAAACAAATGTAAGCTTTAAACATCCTAGGTTTTCTGGCTATGAACATTGTAGTGGTGAACGTACCAGCGTAGTCCACTCCCGTCTTTGAAAATGGCTTTGCTTGAGTCACTCCTTCGGTAGAAATGTTTCCCATTCGTGGTGTGGTATGTTGTGGTCTGGAACGAAATCATATAACACAAGTGTGCAGCCTGCATCTCACCACGTCTCGGCCATTAACAATCCAGAAATCTTGCTGAAGTATTAACAGCAAATGTTGCGGTCCCAGATGGAGCCGATCTTTGTGCAGTTGGTCAATAATGAGTTCCGTCAAAAGACAATTTTTGGGAAGCAGCAATGGATGCTTTTGATTTCGTGGCAATTCTGAGGCCTGCAGCCTTCCACCAACTCGTCGTTGATTTTAAAAGTTCTGACTCGGTCTAGCTCAGCGGGTATGTTGAAATAATACAGTCAATATTGAGATGACAAGTTGCTCTATATGGCGGCAAATGTCCCTCGCTCAACATGAAACAGAAAATACCAGGTCATTGTTCCACGATTCTGTCAAAGACAAGAACATGGAATGAAAAATAAAAAACGGTATATAAATAAAGCAAACTTATTATATGTAAATAAAATATGTAGTGGGGGGTGGGTGGTCCATGATGCTGTTATTTATAATAGCCGGAACATGACGGGTCCATAGGTGGTGGATAATGGAGTGGCTCTAAAGAATTAGGGTATCATCCCACCGAACCAAAAAACTGGAACGAACAAAATTACGAGTTTCACCGGGGGGGGGGGGGGTGCCGGTTAAAGCCTTGCCTTAGGCACCTACAAACCACGCGACGGCCCTGCCCACACAACATGTCAGCTTACTGCAAGCCTTGCATTTGATTTGCAGTTATAAACTTGCTTCTGTAGGCATACTGTAAGCTTTGCATTTGACTTAAGCTTGTATGCTGGCATAAGTATTTTTTAGCTAGCAGGCTTTCTGCAAGTGTATTTAAGAAAAATGCTTGCAGTTAAATTTCTTGCAAGCTTGTGTTAAGCTTGATGGCCTACAAGTTAACCTTAAATTAAGTTTAGTAATTAAGCTTGCAACAATTAAAAAAGTGTCAACTAAGAAACTTGTAGCAGGCTTGCAGCAAGCTTTCAGGCTTGTCGTGACACACTTGTTGCAAAGTTGCTGGTTTGCCTGGATAAGCTTGTAGCAAGTTTGTAGTAAGCTTTTCTGCTATCTGGGATGTAAGCTAACACCAGCTCTCATTTCACTTGATTTTTGCAGGCTTACTCTCGAGACTTGCTTGCTGCAAGCCTGAATCAAGCTTGCAGCAAGTTTACATTTCACGTTAATTTAACTTGTTATAGCAAGCTTGCTCAGAAGTCTTGCTGCATGCCTGAACCAAGCTTGCGACAAAGTTGTATTTGACTTTAATTACACTTACATAGCAATTTTGGTCTTGTGATAAGCTGCAATCATCCTGTCCCCTATACTAAGCTGATGTTGCATTGAAATTTTACTTAACAATCTTAATTCATGAAATATTTTCTAAGTGCCCGTCAATAATGATTGAACTTGATTTAAACTTAACTTTGTAAATAAACAAGCACTTTAAAAAGTAACATTGTTTCTAATGCTAGCTAAAACAACTATTACGATATTACGTATAACTGCAAGTAAACTGATATCCTTACTGTTGTTGGTAAATTCACAAACATCAGGATTTCCATAACAAAGTTCGTTCTCATACAACCGAATCGCATTACTAGACCTCTTAAGTATATGCAATAGTCCAGTGGTTAGCATACCTGCTTCGAAGTCAAAGTGTCAGTGGTTCGAATCTTGGCACAGGAGCCGAAGTCTAATGTTTAGTAATTAACATCACAAGTCGATGAACAAGCAATATTTAATTTGTAAATTTGAATGATAGTGAAAATATTGCAGAAAATAAAATTTTGATTTATCCTGCCAGCTTGAAAATTAAGGTTGCAGCAGTCTTACAAATCAAGCTTGCAGCAAGCATGCAAATCTAGTTCGCAGCAAGCTTACAAATCAAGCTTGCAGCAAGTTATAAATGTGTAAACTAGGCAACTTGCAGCAGGCTTGTAACAAGTTTATTGGCTTGATATTCCATGCTTGCTGCAAGGTTACTGGCTTGCATTGGCAAGCTTGCTACAAGCTTGTAGCAAGTTATTTCTGCTGTCTGGGTGGTGCTTTCGTTTGCACCAGTAGCTTCCCAGGTCGAGACACTGGCGCTGCTCGGAGTTCGTAGCGACTGTCTTGTCAGTCGTTGGTTGTACCCTCACCGGTCTCGTGCGGTGTGACATCAAACTGGTGATTGGCGGTTATTGATGTCCGGTGCTGGCTTCGAGCCCCGTTTCCCACAGATTGTCGTGGTGGACTTTGATATGTCGGTGCGTTTTCGCCTGGACGATACACGATGTGGCACTTAGGCACGTTAACACGCAAGCGGTCCGCTCCACTTTTTCACCCGGCCTGCGCAGAAGTTTATGTTGGCCTTCGATAGACGGTGTTCCCTCCCGTATACCAGGGTCGCGGGGTCAATATCGATCGGCTGGCGCTGCATTGTATCCACTGTTGTATATGCATGGCCTGGTGGCATGTGGCTGCAGTGAAATGTGCCTCCTGCTCGTCCTGAGCGGTGCATTGGTTCCGTAGCTGTTATTCGCTGCGTGTCCCTAAGCCGCCCAGCGGTGTGAGGTTATGGCCATGTAGCAGTTCTGTCGATGTCTTACACTTAGCTAAAATGTTATTCAGTGATTGTGTTAGTGAAATAACATGTTCTCCAGCCTATCTCTGGGCTTAACTAACTTCACAATTTACGACTTATTTCATATTAAGCACATTCGTCCCTGTGATGCAGACAATTTGAGTTTGTCAAGTTGGCACTAAGCGTCCCTTTACCTAGAGTAATTTGTATTGTTGCGCATCTATTTTTCGTGCTAACAAAAACACACTATAACGTTGTATAAATACTGAAAGTGCACACTAAAAATTCACACTCTTATGTATCAGCTATCTCTCCCTTCCCTAACCAATGGTATCACAAATACTGTTCGTGACAAAGACGAGCGGCCCTTGAAGGTATGCGAGTTAACGGAGGCGAGGAGGCGTCAACATGTCTGAGCAAGAGGCCCAGGGCGCACTATCGTTGAAATCAAAAACATTTGCTTCTACTTTTACACTATCAATAAAAATATATATACTGTACCTTGTACTCTTGAATACAGTTAGTGCTCTTTTGGGCGTAAAATAGTTATTTACACTTCATCATTTAATTCTAGATTATTCATTTCTAGTTATTTTGAGAACTAATTTTTAAATTGAAAATTATAACCGAAGTTGAAACATTGTTCCGACCATATTATTTCAAATTAATTTTGTTATGAAACTACCTTTCACAAGACAGAAAAAATTACTAAATAAAATTAATTTAGTAACTGTGATAATTTCAATAATTAGTTAAAATCATACAGAAATCTGTTGTTTAAAAATTATACAACAAAATAAATATAAAAAAAGACCAAAACAATTATTTGTATAGTACCGGTTTTGATTATTGGCAGCAGTTTTCGAATAATTGGGACTATCTTCTCATGCACACATAAATGTCGATAGTGTTCCTAATTATACACTTGTCGAAATCATCTAGATTCAAAGAAGTGTTTTTTCCCGTAAAATTTTCCCCAAGTGTGGATAATTATTTGTTGCGGTCTGTTTCATTTATAGTTTTATTTTACTTTTTTCATATCAGTGTTATGTTGGTTACAGAAACATCGTGTAAAAAGCCGCGCGAAGAGCTGCTTGATTTAACCTGTCGGTAATCATACAGCCTATTGTTCCACTTTGTGATCTCTTTTGTATTTCAGTGCTTATGATTTTACATCCCTTGCTACGAGTAAAATTTCTCATTTTACTGTCATCATGGCAAAAATAATACACTAACCCATAAAATATTTTCAGGTTCTTGAATAAAGATGAATAGAAAATACAATTTATCAGCACAAATTGGTACTGTTCAGAAAGGAAACACAGATATCATGTTTTAACTATCCTCGGACATGGTAGAACACACGACCCGATGTTTACGCGCATGTCTTCATAACTGCCTGGGAACAGTTAAACAAGACTAGTTTTTCCAGGAATTCTCAAGCCCCACCCCAACCCCTCCCTCCCCTAGTCTAGGACCGCTCGTCTCTGTCACCGACAGTACACATGGCTAGCTTGTGTCGACCATAACTCCGCTCCTAAGCATTCCCCAGTTAAACGACCAGTGGCCACTTTTGTGCCGTTTGTTGGCACATGCTCATTTGTTTGTTTATTTTGTTTTGTCTAGTTCGTCTAGTCTTAGTGGTAAATGGATGTATATTTTTATTTTGGCAAAGTTACTCCACCCCAGCACTCTTAATTTCTTTAAACTTCAGTGAAATTGTAATAACAGTAAACTGATTATTAGTTTACAAATATAATTTCAGGCAATTATTTATTTGCAGTTAATGCAGTGTTGTATAATTATTGAACTATTCTTGTGTAATACTTCTGACCAACTTTAATCACGATCTGATCAAATTTGTTTCAAATGAATCAAACAAAATTTTTTATTGTTAAAATTTAAATTAAAAATGTTATGTTTTGATTACTAAACCACGTGTGCATTTTAAAATATTATGTTAGAAAGTATTGTTCGATACTGTCGAAATACTATTTTTAGTATAATACTATTTTGGTTAACATCAAGTAGCTACGATTCTATGTCGGCCTATAACCTCTAGGCATTTCCTTGCCTCGACTTTGTTGTTTCTTCATGGCGTGAACATCAGCCAAACGCTTAGTGCTCTTTATCGTTTTATAATGTCGTAATCCGACAAGTTTTCCGCCTAGGGTGAGTTTATTCTTTCACTTTTTATCTTTTGCGCCCTACTGTTACATTGATTTTATGACGTTCGTCTTTTAAATTTATTTGTTTGCTTGTTTAACGTAGCGGTCCCCGCCACGCTGTTTCAACTCTCTGCTGTGTAGAAGGAAAGGAAGCCTATCCAGTATTTTAGGGATTTGGCTCGTCTACATCTTCCGATGTCGAAATAACCTTATTTCTACTCGTCCTTTTGCTGTACCGTCATCGGTAGCCATGCACGAGTTGGAGAAGTAACATCTTTCGGCGGTGGCAAGAGTGTCCCCATGAAGGACAGCCAAGAAAGTCCAGCCTATATATTTATTTTTCTTCTCTCGTCCTAACTATTTGAAGTGTACACAGCACTAGTAATTAAATTTAAGACTTATTTCAGATTCAATCTCAACCTCTGCAAAATTAATTGAACCACGAAAATTAAAAATTTGTTAAAAATATGTAAAATTAAAATGTAAGTTGATTACTAATTTTTGGGGATCCCCTTGTGTAATTTATATTTTACGATATTATTAAGCTATAACGTGCTTTTCTTGATTTTGTTAATGTATTGATTAATTTACATACACCAAATACTCATTGTGCAAAGAATTTGTTATTGTTCTAATCAACATATAAAGGTATATTTTTTTCTGAATTATTACTACAATTATATTTACTATACCTAACTCTTTTTTTAAATGTAATATTCAAAGGCTCGTATGCTCCTCAATTAAAATTAATTTTTGTATGGTCTCTTAAATAAATTTTTTTAATGTGCAGTTTTGTGGGAAGGAGGCTCGGCCCTTTCTCTGACCTTGAATAAGGAGCACCTATCAACAACTTGTGTCCACGTTAGTGCTGTTTTCCCCTTTCTTTGCTTAGCTGCCCTAGGAGCTGTCTTGATCGGTTTACCCTATTGGTTTGCCCCTCCTGTACCTCCTGGGCTGGTTGGTAAAGTTTGGGGGAATTCCATCAAACAGTGCACTGTTCTTCAACATCGTCATAGCATTATGCCTGAGTAATTGCTTAAGAGTACAATAACTCTAGGGTTGGTCTGGTGTAATAACCGGATTGCTGGGATTGAACCCTGTGTATCCTGGTAGAGGTATAGGTGACGACACGGAAGGGTCACGTGACATGGGGTTAAGTAGCCACTGGTGGGTGGGCTGCATCAATGGTTTGCTGTAGTCTGTTGCATACTAATATTGGAACATTTCTATAGCAGTCCTATATTTTGGCATTTTCAACTAAGGACGAAAGCAGGCATTTAGCATTTCTTCCAGTCAGTCAATCGTTGTAATATTTGAGTTCATTATAAATAATATATTTTGGGACCCCGTTGTACATTATGTAGATTTTTTCATAGAATTTCAGGTGCCTCTTGCATATACATTTACTAAATTTTTCGTTTAATTTTTAAAGGTGTGCGGTTCTCTTTGTTTCCATATTCCATCAACAAGTGTTAAGGCAATTAACATCAAAATTACATTAATGTAGTGATATTTGTTTCTGAATTTAAAAAATATATATTTTTTTGGTTTAGGGTAATTTATACGAAACCATTTGATCGATTTAAACTAAATTTGGTGCTCTGCCAGTATACATCCTTAGTAAATTACCAAACATAATAAAAGTCCACTAATGTCCCTCGTTTGTAACGATAACACAACCTGTAAAAATAAATTTCTTAAGACAGCAAATATCTCCAACAATCGTAAACAAAACAAAACCAGGTTTTTCGTAATTTGTCTGTGCTGCATCTCCTATATATATGCCTTCCAGTAATTCATAAAATTTATTTGTATATAAATATGAGAAAAACCGGGTTAAAAAGTATGTAGATAACATCTTGTTAGCCAACTTTCCGAAGGAAAAAGTAGGCTTATGAGGTCACCCTTCTGTCTGTGTGTGTGTGTGTGTCATAAAAACTTTTGAACCAGTGGACCGAATTTCATTAAACTTTGTAAACATATAATTCTTTGTAATATGATTTGACTTTTTAAAATATCTTTTATGCCATGTTCATATTTACAACATAGCGGCGACCATTTTATCACTTTTCGATAAAGCTAGATATCTAAGGAACCGTAATTTAGAATTTCAACAAATTTGGTACACATATACTACATACAAATCTGACTTGAATATTGTGTATTTCGTTCATCTCTTGTGCTTACTTTCAAAATGGCGAGTATTTATATTTTTAGCTTAGTATCACATATCTTAGGAAATATTTTTCAGAATTTCACCAAATTTTGTACGCATGTACTACATACAATGCTGTCTGGAATATTGTGTATTTATATACCTTTATGTTATAAAACATCTCAGAAATATTTCTCCCTAATATATTAAACTGGTTACTGCCATATTCAGGGGCGTCATTTAGGGGTGGAAAGGGGGGGGGGAAATCCCTCCCCCCCCCTGGATTTAGAATTTTAAGTATATAAAATATATTAGTTTTGTATTTTATTGTTAAAATAATGCTAACCTAAGCACATAAAACTGAAGTTTTATTATTAAAGTTTCTAATATAGCCTATACATGCTTAATTATCAAAAAAGATGCAACAAGGCCACTGTCACCGAAAATAATCTTGCCCCCCCCCCCCGCCCCCAAGAAAAACCTGAAATGACGCCTCTGAGCACATTACTTAGCAAGCTGACTGATCTTTAGTACATATCGTGTATTATATGTCTAAATCGAGAATTTAATTTAATATTTTCGATTAGATAAAAGAGTTTAACTTTCATTGTTAATTGCACCCTTGTTGAGGGAAGTAGTCTTAACAGTTATGCTGGTAACTTTTTGTTTTGGTTTGTGATAGGTATATTGAAATACGTAACCAACTTATTGGTAATACAATTGAAAATATTACAAATAAAAATGTCTCATTTCACGACATCATACTATATGCACAGAATGTCAGGTGTAACTAACACTCTTATACTTCAAACAAAATATGCGTAAAATACATTTACAATATTCATAGAATACAGTGTCGATCAAGCACGGCAATCATTAGACAAATAAATGTTTCGAATAAAATCGTACACGTGCCCAAATTCATATAGGTCTACTAATGCAATAATTAGTTGTGTTACACTGTTCTTGCAAGCTCAAAATATTTCAGAAATAGGTCAAATATACACAAAGGACTTAATTAAAATATGCCTCCTTATAATATTCAGTAACGTAACGTAATGAAAATTCACATACTGTTAAGTGGAAGTCATTTCACTTTTTTTCCTATTCTGTGAAGCCTCGCTGCATATAAAAACCACAGCAAAGAAATCAAACATCAGACACTCTTGAAATAAGCACACAGAAATACAGAATCGTTTAAAATGTGATATATCCAGTTATTCCAGTTAAATTATACAAGTACACAAATCCATACAGGCCTACTAACGCAATAATGACTGTACTTGCATTTCACAGAATTTCAGAAGCATAATGACAAAATATACATTAAACAACTAAACGTAAACATGATTCCTTATTTATTTTGGTGAAAAGTATAATTAACATTAAGCACACTGCCTACATGTGGAACTCATTATGCTTTACCCTACATTTTTAAGAGCCACTGACTTCTGTACTACACTTATGTTTGTAGGTTCACGAATTGTATTACGAACCGGGAAAATAGATTCTGCGAATTCTGCCAACATGCAAAACATGTAAAATCGCTCCAGCTCTGGAATCATTTCTCGCCTTCAAAATGTTTCATTCCTTAATATTTTTTTCTGTACGAAGACTTTTCAATTTATCTGCCATCGCCACAAAGTAGCAGAATTCAGGCTCTGCTATTTTCAGCGCTTCTTGCATTTGATAAGATCATTGGTGCGCCTTTTTAATTCTTAATGTATGGATGGATATCCTCTGCAAAAAATAACATTTTTCTGTCTGGCATTTTCCATTGGGTCTAGTGACATAAGAGAATAAACACATTTCACCTCAACCAGAACACTTTACTCTCTAACTAAACAATCTAGACTTGCACTAAAAGACAACGTACGAAATTCATAAATACGCCACACCTGTCGACATTCAAAACTATGTCTACCTGGAAGCTCTTAATAATGATGTATTCGTTATGAATGCCATACTCCAAAGCCATAGTGTTATAATATTAGCGTTGTACAGAAGTAGCTTGACAAAATTACAACAATACGTGGAATCTTCCCGCTAGCAAACCACTTACGAATTACTTGACCTTAAACGACCTTGTCGTGTATCATGCCATTTTTGACTTTCTCTCTGTGCAACTATTTGCACAGCAATTCGGTCTCATTCGTATACAGTAACTTGCAATGATTCACCAAAAAGTTTGCATGTTTGCTGTAGGGCCTCGGTACCTTCAGATTCCAATACATTTGGCCCATAGTCTTCATCTGGAGCTAACTCATGTATGTATTTTGGGTTGTTTCTTGCTTGGGCAGTCAAGGCTAGACGCCATTTGACTGCTTCACGGGGCTGTATTTTACGCTTGATCAACATCTTGTGAGTCTATCCTGGACTCTGACCATTTAGGGTCTTTAATAGGCTCAGTACTCACGAATGCCCACGCAAGAGTTGCAGTCCACTGACGTTATCAATTTATTTGATATGATTCCCATTGCGAAAAAATTGATACTAATTCCAGCATTAAATATGACCAGGAGACTCATATAAAACTCAGCTGAATTCGTTAGTTTTATTTGTAATGAGTCATGGATCATTTTCTACGAGGCGATCAACAAAACCTTCACACAGGAATTTGTGTATGGATACGCTTAAGATTATGTCCTGTTCCATTGCAGTTGATAGTAAGCTATAATCTCAGTTTTTGTAACATGTGCGTGGCCTTATACTAGAGTCAGTTGATTCACTACTGTCACAAGTGCAGCAGTATTTATTCCTAGTTCCAAGAAACAATAATTTAGCTTCCTTCTCTGCTATTATCACAGCCTGAAACAAAGAAAGTGTAAGAACCTTTAAATTTATTAATAGAAACTACTTTCATTACGACTCAAAAGTGTGTATTAAATTTAAAAAATTATCAAAAAATTTTGGAATAAAGTTAAATTCAGACTTCATAAATATAAGATAAATGAAATAACATTTTAAACAAATTAATAAATTGCGTATAAACTTAATTCTTGTCTGGTCGGCAACCAGCAAACGAAGTGCAACCTATGCCTACACTTTATGCTGTTGAAGTAGTCTGCAGTCTGTGATACAGTAAGCCATCACGCTTGCACAGTCAAATAAGTGGTAGTGATTTTCGTGGCTGAATACCCGCTAACGTACCATTCAGCCAGAAGAAAGAAAATACTTGCAGTTGAGTTATTTTTACAAGTTTAAGACAAAAATTCTTTGGTTTAGTTTATAATATTGCCGTTAAGGGGTAGTATGGAAAGGTACGGTGTCGAGTGGACAAACGAAATACTCAATCGTCAATAAAGTCTGAACTATTCATCAAAATTCTATTAGATTTTTTGCCGAGTAGATATTTTATCAGAGGGCGTTTATTTATATTACAATACGCGGGAGTATGCTTTACTTTCGAGTAAAAAATTAAATTTTTTTTTTTTTTTTTTAGAAAGATACGGGCTTCAAACCACAAAATCTAAGAAAATGGAAATAATTTTTAATTTGGTATTACCTAGGCCTTTATAGTAACTGAATTTAAAAATATATATATAATCGCGTTTTGGTTTGAAAATAAGTTACTATCCGAAAATCTCAGCGCGAGAGGTTTGCCGATGTTAAAATTATTTTAATGTGAAAACGTGAGTATTAAATTCAGCTATTATAGAGGCAAAGATATCACCATATTAAAAATTATAAAAAATTACAGTTTTTCATTTTTGTAAATTTTATGCATTCAAGCTCTTATTTATATTTTTTGTGGGTGCCAAAACATCAAGCATGCGGTGTTAAATTATTGACTAAATTTACGATTTATTTCATTACGCACATTGATCATGGTTTAATTCGTCGCATTAGACTTGATTTTCAAGTGCAACAAATGTATAGTAATCAATGGGAATTACGGATTTAAGTGACAAGAGAAAAATCATTTGCATGCGAGTCACACAGGTAATTCCTGATATAGGTTTTTAACATTGTTAGATATTTTCATTTTGCAGGTGACTGAAGAAATTGTACACAACTAAATGTTAGTTAGTATTGTCAGTGTGACTACAGTTATTACACCAGCCATTACAACCGCTTGAACGAGGCAGTACGCAGTGTTTGACAACATGTTCCATTTCGTTGACTGTACGTGAGTTATACTTACCACAGCTGAAGCAGCACTAATTGTGTCCGTAACTTACTCTGCCTCATCCACCATCCCCAATTAGAGAGATAAATGGGACGCCGTCTGTTTAAAAATTACCTTTTTCTATAGTTTTGCGTTCTTCCTCAACACCAACTTCAGATATTGACGTATGAGATGTTGCTGCCAAACCTGTTAACATAACAAACGTTTTAAAATTATGTAATTGTAGTATTTAGTGGTCGTATAGTATCATCACGTGATGCAATACAAACCTTCCCGATTGCTGCTTCATTTTTTATGTAAGTGCTTTTGCCCATTGCTGGAACATCTAATGTCACAAGTATGCTGTCCAATTGGGAAAAACCTGTACCCGAGGTAACTGCAGTCCAGGTACTTGCACTGTTTAAATCGTTTCAGCCAGTTTCTTCAATATGAATTGTATATTGGCGGAGGCAGACAGAACATTCGAAAATCTACTGTTTCCCACCTCTTTGTTTAGCTCCGATTTACCACATGTATGTATATTTTAATGAATGATCGTGTACCATTGTAAGGAGTTTGAGGAAAACGTAACTAGGATTTAAAATTCTGTTCCCGCACAAATGAGTCCACGATGACGTTCAAGATTCTTGATATTTCATTATAACAAGAAGTGGCTATACTATTTCTGCCATTAAACACAAAATTTAATACAGACATTAAGAATTATACACGTTAAGCATTAACGACTGTCCATGGTTGATTGAACACTATTAAAATAATTGCTTAAGTTCAAGTTGTACATAGGCCTATATTATGTATCGATAGTATACATGTAAAATTAACGTTGCCATCGTTTGTTTTATTTATGCTCTACTCAAGCGAATCTGCAAGATAAAAAATTAGGAATGCAAATATTATATTAATTCACTCATTCTTACACTATGTAGCATTAAAAAAAACTAAAAGTTATAACACCAGAATCCACAAACGCGTATACGTGAACAACCAGCATACAAACCAGAATGAACTAGCTGTTATAAAATAAAAGTTATTCCTTATTTTCCTGATTCGTATTTTCTTAAATTGTAAGTAGTGTTTGTTTGGTACAGTGATGCAGAACAAATACATGTAAACTTTTATGATATTCATTTATGTGAAAGCAATTTAACAACTCCGAGCATCAATTACGAATAACTACACATATATTTTTAATGTCATAATATTAGTTAAGAATCACAAAGGTGCTGTTTAATGACATGGAATACCATTTTAGTGTTTAAAAAGTTTACTATATGGCCACCGATACTGGCCTGCCGGTTAAAATAGTTAGCTAATGTATTTCAGATATGGCGACTATTCGCATTTTTCCAACACATGTCAGAGATACCATGGTCACATACTACCAGCTTGTTTTAGCTTGATAGTAACAAACCAAGCCACCACGGCAACACTAGATATATTTAAGTTTCAAACAAAATTATTCGCTCATAATGATAGGTCTATAGATGCTCTAACAAATGATTGTTGAACATATACGGGGAAAAAGATTAATAATTTTCAACCTCATAAATAAACAATTTTGTGTAAGAAAAAATTACTTAACAAACTTTACAATTAAAGTAACCAGGAAGTTGTTTTTTAAAACTTTCTTACCTTTAGGTCTACCTTTTCGCATTAGTCAAAAAATGTGTATTTTGGGTGAGACATATCAACGTAATATATTAAATATTTTTAAAATAATGATACACAAATCTTATAGAATATATTTTGCAAAGTTCGCAGTTTTAGTTAAAGTTAACTTGTGTCTAGAAAGAACTTTCTGCTATTTATATACAAAAATAGTGTAAATATAACAACAAAACAATAAACTTATTTATCCAGTAAATTGTTATGGAGGTCATTAAAGTAATTTCTTAATCGATTAAAGTAGTTCTAAGGTCAGTTATTGCACACCAGAAAACCAAACGAGCAAAATGATAGCTACGAGTATTTTATACGTGCGCCTTTTTCTTCTTATACCAGGCGAAAAAATATACAGCGTTGTATGAATGTATATTCCACTGGTAAAGTCTTATGCTGGTATTTTAAAAAATACCCTTAGTGATAATTACGGCTAACGTAATTCAAATTCTCGCCCATGAAATATAGTTTGTTATAGGTATATTTACTATCAACATTTACTTTATAACAGCATTTTCTGTCTCACAAAAACAATAAAACCACTACTCGTTCGGTACTTCAACACACGACTCATTTCAGATATAGATCCAATAGAACTGCGCGGTTAGGCCTACTGTATCTCTTATGTATAGTAAAACCCACAACCGTTAAACGCTTATCTACCTGAAGACGTGGTGAAATTCTGTCACAGTGCATACATCCAAACGTGAATGCATGCTACATGTCTGACAAATTTAGCTACATGAACATTCTGTATTTTCCTTTTGACAGACCTCCGTTTGATATATAATGACAGTAGTTTGTTTTTACATTTCGCTCTTTCCTTTGTGGATCGTTTTCTGATACACATTGTAACAACAACAACATTCACATGTGGCCGCCGACTTGCTTATAGCGTAGCTCTAGGATTACAGATGAGTCCGCGCAGATACTACTCAAGACCGCTCCTCAGGATGATATCAGACGTGGCAACTACGCCCCCTGCTCTACTTCCCCGCTCCCCTTTGGATGCGCGCGCACCACCCAGTACACGACTCATTACTCCGCTAATGTTTCATTTACGCAAAGACTTCTCACACTTTTCCTAGATGAGATACAGTTACGCTACCACTGACTTATTTATGTGTTTAATCGTAACGGAATTCGCTATATAATATTTAATCCACTAAACTACATAGCCTGAAACATGCAGCAATTTTAATATTTAAACTATCGATTTAATGCATTTTATAACGAAATTTTTTTTTTCTTCTTATAGCGAGATAGTCGTTTTCAAAATCTGCATTACAGTTCTTGTTTGAAAGTTAAATCATGAAAACTGAATGCGTAAAGCGACTTTCAATTTTACATTTAAATCCATTTCTCTCCCGTGCCGAACCTATGGATCGAGCCGGCCCTTAACTACGCGGAACAATTCCTAGCATCGATGGTAGTACCCCAGCCTACTCCTCCTAACTTACAATGCCATCACCGGCACAATTCAACAATATAATTCCATGTCTTCTGCATTTTCCCCAGCAATCTTCCGATGCCTACGGACAATGTTTTCCAGCAGTGCTGCAAGTCACTCAGCCCATCCACCGAGCACCCACTCATCTACTAAATCGACCTATCTATCTGGAGAATGTAATTGATCACCAGCAAGATTTGCAATTGATTCATTAAAGACCCAGCACCCACAACAGTATGCTCCTGCAATCTTCTGAATCCTGCTGAAAGTTCTGAATCAAGTGTTAACAGTCATAAATATTCGGTATCCGATGATTCCAACCCTAGTTTTAGCTTACAACATTTGTGTTGATGTAACAATAAATAATAAGTTAATCATATTCGTTTAACTACATATTTCCAAACAGGTATCATTTAAGAATATGCAGTAGAGATAGGTATATTTTGGAAATTCGAACTATTCATCTAGAATATTTTTATAGCATCTTTTCACACAAATACCTAAGGTGTTTTATAGGACCGGAAATATGGTTGTAATGCACGTAAATTTTATTTTTTTTAACATCACATATTTTGTGTGCACGGCAACACTTGTAGTACTTCTTTTATTTTGCGAACATATTTTGCAGTATGTATTTAAGTTAGTTATTGGATGCTTTTTAAAAACATCGTATTTATTTAAATTCGGTTGTTGACAATAATAATTGTTATTAGCAACATTTATTGTGGATAAAATTATAAGCTGCAGACCATATTATGCCTAGCTTCAACTGTAATTTGGAATTTTACCACTAGTTTATCAAAAAATTCCATGGACATTTGAAAATAGCTGAAATACTTCCACCGTCTTCATCAATTTACCGAACAGGTTTCGAAATGCCACATACACGTATCAATTAGAGTCTATAAGATGGGCAGACAATCTCCTTTTACATCTTTTGTTTACTATATGTTTATACTCTAAGTAAATACCACACTGAACAATCATTCACTCTCCTCGCGAATGTCTGGTAGTGGCAGCAGTGACTGCATCCTCTTAGCAGCAGCCTGCCGTCATATAATCGCGCAATACAAAATGCATGCCTAAAAGGGACCCAAAAGGAGTATCAAAATCCAACCCGCGATCTATTCAGTACAATGCTGGGGCGTTCACGCCGATTCCATGAGTATTTACGAAATACCACGATCTGAGTTTTGACCCGAGCAGGTGTCCATTCTCCAGAGCTGCCGAACCCCTCCTCCAGCTCTATATTACTCGAGATCCGCACCACAGGACACTAATGTGTACTTCAGTTGGGAAATGTAATCTGTTCGTAGGTTGTACATCATGCTGGAACTTCCGTATGAACTTCTAGAAGAAGGCCTAAGGAACCCCGAGCATTAAATATTGAATGAAAATATTATGAAATTGAAAACATCTTTATTATAACCAGATTCTGTATTTTTTTTAAATGTGTGGAGAGAGTGCAGTAAAATTTGTTGAATCATAATCTAAAAGCTTAAATATAATTTCCAATATGGCAACACATATTGATGTGAAATAAATAATCAATGCATTATGAGAGCCCAATTGAAAAATAACTGAAGAAATCAAATATGATTGCAAGAACCAGTTAAGTATTACGAATAAAATAAATTCTTTTTGCATTATAAAAATAAAGCATTATATGTAGTTTTCCTTTATTTTTATTTTGCGATAATTTGCACTTTTCGCAAATTTGTATTATTTCCAAACATAAAAACTGTTTGAACTTAATGTTGCCTTAACTTTAATAGCACCATTATCGATGTGACATTGAGCTCTATTTAAATGCACACATAATTATGTGTGCAGTGACGTTGAAAATGTGATTCGTAGGCTGTGTTAGATACTTTACTTCAAATTTGAGCTCCAGTTTACCAATTCTGAACATAAATAATAGTTTTTTTTTCTTTTTAACAGGTGTAACTTGCTACACATGCGTCAACGTTTCTGACAACTTGGTCTGCAACAAGTTTGCTATAGACAGACCTTGTCCACAAGGTAAGCTTCATCATAAATATCGCAAAGATAACAACCACCGAATATAAAGCCTCTTAGCGAGCAACACACGTACATTTAATATTTCATTAAGTAGCCTTACATACAATAAAAGTTAAAGAAATCTTGTGCACAGCTAAACAAAGTTTCATTAATTTTTTTTGGATAGGCTATTAAATTTGCTATAAGAAACAGATTAGTAATGTAGAGAACATAATTGTCTCAAAATTAATTATATTTACTTTTGCTATCAACACTGTAATATAAATATATAATTGTTTATCGACATTGCCAATTGTGTTTTAAATGTGTTTATTTTACGTTAAAAATATGTTTTGAATATTGCTCTTCTCTAGTGATAGTGTGACTTTACAGTATTTGGTAACCAAACGAACGTAAGAAACAACATGCCAATTTTACAAGAGACTAGAAAAAATTCAAAATAAAATATTTTATTCCATGGTCGCCAAGCCAAAATGTATTTGTATTATAAATGCCAATGAGACTGAAACCTTCAAAATTAATATGTTAGACCTAACAGAATAAATTTTTATACAATTTTTTGATTAATTTTATGAAGATTTTTACTATGTTTGAATGTTGGGTGTAATATAAAACTTCATATTAATTTCAAATTTTCTTGTAAATAAGAGTATTATTCTTTAACTATTTTCCGAATTAAATCTACAAACATAAGGATAAGTTATAGTGTGGCGACTCGGATGAGACCACTGAGACCTTCCTGCGGTCAAATCATGATCACAGAAAAGCAACAGCATAAACACTGGACTTAATCACAGCTTCCCTGGTTCTTTCTTTAGTTTTCCATAACCTAACCTAGAGAGTGTCTACCAATCAACAAGCAAATCATAGTTTTTGTTGTGTCCGAAACCCTCTAGTATGAGTGTTAAACAAAATATATTAAATAATGATTTAAATATAGAAATATTTATGTATGTTATTTTTATTAATCTTTCTTATAACAATTCAAAAAATTACTCAGGTACAAAGGACTGCTGAAGCACGGCTAGATATTCAATAAATATTAAAATACAGCTGAGTATTGTAGCATCTGTCAAAGCCCGATAATTACAAAACTATCATAACATTTAATGACTCAGGTACATACGACTGCCTAGGCATGACTAGATATACAATAAGTGTTTAATTTAGCTGGCAATAACAGCATCTAGCAAAGCCTGACAAATATCTCAAGTACTTACAATATTATTCTTATTCATAATCATAACAAAATAATATTAAATCTTTTTCTATTTTAGGAGCTCACAAACAATGCCATACCTACAATTTACGAACTTCGGGAAAATTATAACCTTAATGATAAATTTTTTATTGTAATTTACTTGCCAACATGATTAATAATTTTTAGGTTAATTTGCTTGCAATTATGAATAGTAATTTTTAAGTTAATTTCCATGCAAACATGATTAGTATTTTTAAAGTTAATTTCCTTGCAAACATGATTAGTAATGGATACAGGCGCAGCATACTCTACAATAATAAACTAATACTTCCTACCGCCAATCAAAAGGCATAACTATGAAGCTTCAAGAGAAACTATAGTTAAAAATCTCTTAATTTCAAATTGATAATATCATGACGCAACCTACAACGCCTGAGAAATTTGCCATTTTGGCATACCAAACCAATAATTAACTTAAACTAACTGCATCATTTGCCAAGGCTGTATACCGAACCCAGCAAAAATCCTGTCATGCATAGTCGTTCTCTCACTCCCCTACTTTCTCAAGAAGGTGGTGGGATCCAGATTTAAAGGAAAGTCAGTTGAAAAACCACGTTGCGCATCGGTGATTGGAGCTTAAACGACCAGAATCTTCTCTAACATTATCCAGCATAACTGCTAAGTTCCCGTCCTCTGCTGCATCGCCATTTCCCCTCTCTGCTGACGTCACAGTGCAAATCAAACAACACACTGTCTGTATGCCTTGAACTGGGAACACTGAAGCACGTCTGTATTGGCAAAGGTACGTTGTTATTAAAATTCACGTAATTTTCAAACGTCAGTTCATAACTTATATTATGGGAATCCATGCCATCGCACACAAATACCAAGTAATCATCCAATAAACTATAAATTTACGCTAGGCGAAAGTATGTTCATTTGTTTTTTCCACTCGGGGAAAATAATTCGTCGTAAACATAAACGTTCACTAGAACCCGATGTCAAGTAGACACCGTCATACATAAACAAGGGTTTGGAGAGGCAGATTCAGGATTTAAAGATGTTTGCAGGTCCTAACGGCCATTCCACATCAACCAAGATCATGGGTGGTGTAAATGCGGTGAAATGTACTGAATTTACGTGAATAATATTTAGAGCGGCAGCTAATCAGTTTACTCTGGCTAACACGAGAGACTGTGGGTGACGGTGTGGGTCGTGGAGATCGTGGAAAATCATCTTCCAGTATGATGGCCTGTCAGTGCTGATAGTGGTGGTGACTTTAATGCGTGAAATACAGATATCCACGAAGCAGGAAAAATACGTTAAGTTCTTACACGTCAGTGCATACCTTATAACATAACTCAAAAATAATCAGAGTAAATTACAAAAAGTCAGAATACACTAAAACTGAGGGTGGATGTCGACGGATAAAGGCGTCAAACTTACATTTCCCAGTTACGCAGGGTATAGAAATAAGTTCTCAACACACTCAATATTCGTTTGAACAAATGCAGGAACTTTTTCTACGTGAACTATATGCAGTGAAATGAGCTTAGAGTCTGACTGAAGCAGGCACAGGCCTGTAGTCGCCTGCTAGCTAACTAGGTCGAAATCACATGTGGCTCGAAGTGAAAAATTAAGTATTTATGAAAGTGTGGTGGGCGTTGAGTTTTCCGCACGAACGGCTTGTCTTATGAGCGCAAACAAAAGATAAAATCATCCAGGTACTAACATTTACACTATTGAAACTATTAGGTGATTAATGCACGAAGAGATGAGGTCCCCTGAGTCTGCGACACTTATGACGCGCGTCCTTTCACGTTGCCCCATGGATAAAGACTGTCGTTCCAACCCCTTTGTCCAGAGCAGCTCTACCCCGAGGGGGATGAATAAAAATTTCCCTGTGTGAGGGGATGAAATGATCTCAATGATTACAGTGATTTACAAATCACTTGATACATGTTTTACGTGAGTGATATTCAAGTCCACCTGAAATAAAATTGAACTACACAATAAACCTTTAACAAATTACACAAAACACTTGATTGCAAAATATTGAAAAAGGTTGTGAATGCCATTGATATTGCTGAGTATCTGCCTACTAACGTGATTAATATATGCTATGTGTTACATATAGTTTAATTAGTGCCTACTTACTGATTTTGGAGTTGCCATGCAAAACTTCACAAGAGAAGTTTCTGTGTTCCGGGGTTAGCTAGCCTGACCGGCGAGTGGACCCGTGGAATATCCTAGAAACGGAAAGTGTTGTTGGTGGACTGAAATATAATTAAAACAATTAAATTTAAATGTGAAATGATGTTCCTTTCATTGGTAAACTGTACCGTTCAATCTTAACATCTGTTCACTCTCTGTGATGTCTCCTGTCAAGTTTTTGAGCTGCACTGTGTTTGTCCTGGTGTACACTAATTTGCACTCGGACATGTGTCCACTTTGGTATACTGGTGAGTGGTCCATTATCATATCTTACGGGTGAGGCACAAAAAGGGCTGAGAGCGCTGTCGACGTCACATTGTTTATATTTATATCTTGGCTTTATAGGTTGAGCCTCGTTGTAGTGGCAGAGGATATTGATGTTTCGCCTTGCATTACAGCAGATGCACTTTCAGGGTTGAGTTATCAACCACTGCGACTTGGCTCAACCTCGAAAGCCAAGATGTTAAGATTCCGGATTTACTGATGTCTTCTGGTAGCCAGCTATTTTCCTTGTTCCGTCCTAATTTCCTTATTTGTTCACAAACAGGTTTTGAAAATTGTTCAATTTCCATTAAAATGTTCCTTTTTCCTATCAAAATATATGCAGGATGAGTCTGGGGGGAAAGGGCAATTGTTCATGATGTAATAGTACTGACCATTGTGATCAAAAAATGTTCATGTGAACTTGGGGTCAATATGTGGTGTTTTTCGAGATAGCCTCGTTTGAATGAAAAACACTGAAAACCTGTAAATGGATCTTAGTTTTTCATTTTTGAGCTTTTGTTTTCTCGTTTTTTGAGAAGTGGATTGTGATAAATTATGAATCGCACACAAGTAGTATGATTATGTTCCTTCCCTTTCTTAAAAATTTTTAAAAATTATTTTTCCCCTTCTACTTTATGTTTGATTTCCCCCAACACCTTTCCGCTAGCCAATAGGAACGTCTTTAACACCTTTCCTTGTATAATGGTTTAATAAAAAGCGACGCAGTGCGCTGGAGCACTCAGTGTTTTTTTCACTATTATTAACTTCTCTCTACGAATTATATGTCTGCTTGCTGTTCAGCCGGACAAAAATGCTAGTAACATACGGGAGATATAAATCATTAGCATTGCTAGACAGAGAGAACGAGCTACCGTACATGCCCAAAAAATTTCTTCTCGTCTACGCACCACACGAAGTACCATCAGTGTACAAGGTCCTACTAGATCATCTAAAAGAAGACGAGGACATTATCGACTGTTTTCCATGCAAGGAGTGTTTCCAGGGTCGTACTTCGCTTACGGACACGCCCCATCGCAGGAGTTGGTGCAAGGTGCACCGTCGCTCGTCAACGACCAGCACTTCATCCACTACAGTTCACATCACATCTAGTGACAGCAGTACTCCAAACAAGTCTACTCGCGAGACCGAGTAGTGATGTTTTTCCCAAGTAAATTCTCTGCAGTAACATGTACTGTAACATCCCAGGCTCTCGTTCGCAAGACACATTCACCATCAAGCAGGTGTCAATATCGGACAGTGACGATGACCTGACGACAAATGTTTTCACCTTCGAGCCATCCTGCCCCTGGGATCATCTTAGCCGTACAACGAAACAACTGTCCCGACTGCAGACATACCAGAAATATGAACTCACGTGGGATTCCGGCAACATTCCATACACCCAAATACCCAATGTCTTGGGATACATAATGAAGATTGACCAGTCTTTGTCATCGGAAATAGTCAAAATGTTGTGTTATGTAGCATGTATTCGAACATCCCTAAAATTTTCGATGCACATAAGCAGTTTAGGTGCCCTACATTCCGGAAAATCGTTGAAATGTACACTGATAAACTTCACAACTCTGAGAAAAATAATTGTAGTGCACAGTGTAACTCGGAAGCCGTGAGACTTTGGTTTTATGATAACCCATGCTACGTGTAAAAATACATGTTGAACAAGAGAGACTTTGCTGTACAGAAGTTACTGTTGAATTTAATAATAAAAGTGTCTATGTATTTTACTGTAAATAAATAGTATTAGAAAAATACGTTCGTCTCTATGTTAACATTATAATACGAAACTGTCATGTAGTAAAATCTATAACCAGAAATAATATAAGTGGTGTAAAAACCAAATTTAGCTAATGTTTGCCATGTATAATTAAGCTCTCAACAGAGATGCATACCTAATAAATAGCCACTCACTACCAAATTTAAAAAAAGTTGGCAATTCAGTAAATATATATTCATTAACCCCAGAAATGTAATGTTCCATCACAGAATGGAGAAAGGAATATTGCATAGAGTGACTACACATTATATGTGTGTGAGTGTACAAGTAAAACATGTATAAAAATAATTTTCGCAGTAGACTATGGGTGAATTAGAATCATATGTGTAGCTAACTAGCCATCTGTGCGTAAGCGCGAGAGAGACGTAGCCAGTCGTTATTTCGAAATATACACCTATGGCCAGTAAAGGGGGGAGGGAGGGTGGGAGAAACAGGACGCACGCTCGCCTTCAGCTTCTGTCTCACTAACAATTCGACATGGACGGTATAAAAACGAATAACTTTGTGTTTTTACAGGTCTATGATTTGCAATCACTTACTTCTAATTGAAAAATACAAACACTGTTGAATTTATTTTTAAATTCTAAACAAATAGCATGTATTTTTTTTCCGATGTGTTCACGGAGGCTTATACCAATAATTCCCTGGGGAAAAAGTCATGTTTAATGCTGTGTGAAAAATTTTAACAATAATTTAATTACGAAAATTAATATGGTACATACAAGTAAAACACTTGTTTCAAAATATCTTTCTCAATGATCCAACAAATTTCTTGATCACTATGTCCAACCCAACGTACACACACTTGACCTTTACGTCGTTTCAGTATCTTCTCGACCAAATCCACATCAGGGAACTTCGTTCGCTACATCTCTTCTGTATAGAAACCTCCAATAATAGGCTCGCCATGTAGATCTTCTAGAGAATACATGCGCGGGTACGGATGCCGTATACGCACAGTCCAGTATAGTTCAGCCGACCAGTTGTGATGGTACGCCTTATGAAACACTCCACGTTACTTTGAGATTCGAACCAAGTCTCCAATAGATGATTTAGGCTTGCGAGGATCCTTCTTCTTCTCATCGGAGATTACAGAACGAAGCATGGCATCGTCCGTAACATCTTTAGGCTTCATGTGCATTGTGGAGTGAACCATACTGTTATATTCACAGTAAATTTAGGTTGTAACTCCACCCATCTGTAGTTTCTGTTAGCTGTGAAATGCTTCCAAAGTTTAGTTTTTAGAGTTCTATGAAAGCGTTCAACGACGCTTGCTTTGAGTCCCGAGTAAGTAGAATAGTGATTTATATTATACTTTTTTATCAATGTTCGGAAAATCTCGATAAAATATTCCCGTCCATCATCTTATGGTGGTTATTCGGAATTCATCCAAGGATGAGAATACACGCCATACCTTTTGAAACTTCGCCTGCCGTCGTGTTTTTTAGTGGTATAGCCTAGGCATAATTTGAAAATGTGTCGATGACAGTCAAAATGTGTCGATTACCTGTATTGTCACGAGAAAAATCTTGCATTTCTGTTAGGTCTGACTGAAATGTATCGTCCAGTCCTTTCAATATGCATTTTCTCCTAGGATAGTTTTTTCTAGCTGATTTATGAAGTCTGCTGGGAACTGCATATTTGGTCATTTTAATATGTAGCCGGCCTCGGTCAATTCCTCAATTATGGAAATTAACTTGTTGGTGTGTGATCGGTTGCTTGCTGCTTGCGAAGCCAGGAGGATTATCAACCTATCAACCAACTCGTTCGGATCATCACAGAAAACATAGTCGATTTTATTTCTGGATACAAGTTTCTGAGTTAAACCTCTACTGCCAACCATGCTTAACTTAGGAAATAGTCCAGTTATAATGGTGAATTTTTCGTGCGATGTACCTTTAAATCTCCATGTTGCAGGATTATCATTCGCATAATGTGCATTACTGTACCGCAGCAAACAGAAGATACCTGCGCATATCTGATTCGTTATATTGCCCTGGTCATCTGCAAAACAAAAGTTTGCATAGTCCCTGCGTAATTATTTTAACCGTACAATTGCCAAGTTCTAGTATATCTCCAGCCAAAAACTTTACTTCTTCATTTCCGAGAAACCGTTTACCATCATGGTTCTGCAGACCGTATACTAGGTCGCTGTTCGGGTCAGAAAACAAAGCGATGGAGTGGTTAAGAATCGAGCTGGCTTCAGGCCCCTCTTCACGCAATCGTTTCGGCACTCGCTTGTGCAACATTTCAATCAAAGTTCTTTCGTCTTCGTCGGAATATTCGTCTCGGTCAGATGTAACTTTTTTATGTTTACGATTCGGGAATTGTTTTTTTTTCTTTAATTTCCTGTTTGATTTCTACTGAGGTGAAGTATCTTTGCAAGGGTGTGACGCGAGTTGGTCGAGACGACTGGTGATTGGTTGGAAGGCTTCTTCTCTTCTAACATAGAAAGTGATTTTTTTATCTAGTAAATATTTTGTGCGTACTGCTTCTATTGCTCGCTGGAGATCACTCGTCAATACAGTCCCGTCTTTCATTGTTAATTGAGCAGAAAGTTTGTTAACATATTATATTTAAATGTTCGTTGAAAATAATATATACATGTATATTTATTCGTGATTAGCAGAAATGGACTTTCTCAATTTTATCAAATCGGTCAGAACTCATGTCCTGTATCTTCTTGCTATGTCTCACAAAGTCTGTTTTTCTAGCCGTTTTCGAAATAAGTGTGTTTTGCAAGGGCCTTAATTCATAATGTCTTTGTGCGTTTACATATTCATTAAATCTTGTAGTCTAGCTTCTACAACCTCTACATGTTGGACGATAGCAATCAGGTCGTCCATCAGATTATTCTTAACACTCTCAATTTTTTTCCGATGAGCGACAAGTCTCTGCGAACACTAGTGATACTTGCTTCTGTCAACACATTTTCAGAACCTTTACTACTTTCGAACTTGGAAACAGTACCATGACTCATGGTCGGGAACATACAATAAACTGATCGAAACCTCTTTTATATCGTCTCTTATGTAGGTCGTAGTCTTTCACCAACACTATAAATCCAAACTTATCTTTCCAGCACAAAAAACACATGTCTTTGAATTCGGCAAAATTAATGTCTGTGTCAACATGATCATCTTACACATGATGTAAATTTAGCTCATTCATTCGAAACAACAACAATAAATTTGCATTGTTACATATCAATTGTTTGGCTATCCATGGATACATCTGGCACAAATACAAGCAGTCAACGCCTACATGACATCCCATGCAAAAAAAAACTGTTGAATACAAGTCAGTTTCCCACAGGCAATGTCGTCGAATACAAACACAGAGTTCGGCTTAGCTTTGCTCGGTGGCACAAGTTGTTCGTTGTCACATCATGGAAAGTAACCAATTCCTTCTACAGCCGGCAAAACTCGAGCCAGTCGTTGGTATCGGCTGCTGGAGCGATTTCGAGTATAGGTAAACATTTTCAAATCGAAGTCTGTTCAGATCTTCGAGTACACTAAGAAGTACACAAGTTTTGCCAGCTCACTTTTCCCCGATGTAACTGATCTGATTGTGTTAGGCAATAAGACACCATGGTGTGAATCATTGGTTGTTTCATCAGCTTCTGTCACATGTACAGGAAGAGTAACTTTCTGTTTGATTATCTCCATGATACTGAATCATAAATGTATAAAAGAAGGTTATTTATACATTTGTAGCTCAGTTTACTCCTATGTCTCTTAGAGTGAAGACAGAAAAATCAGGTCATGGTATCATTGACTCTCTTATCAATTGTATACCAGTCGAGCTACATATTCCCAGTTACAAGATTTGTGGGTCAGGAACAAAGTTGAAGAAGAGGTTAGCATGTGGTGAGTTGTATAAACGCACTTGATGAAGCTTGCAAGTGGCACGACATAGTCTACGACTAACACAAATATTTAGAATCTAGGCATGAGGCCGATAAGTTACTAGCATACAGATCTTAATTTCCCTGCGTAAATGACCACTCACAAACATTGGCATAGGAGTTTACCACGCAAACCAAAAAATACTAAACTTTTGGGGAGTGTATATACACAATAAAATACCTTCAAAACTTAACCAAAACTAATGTGGTATAATAAACCAGGATACTTCAGATGACCCTTGCACACACTGAGTAGCTTACAAAAAGTGTGGGAGAAGGGACAGTTTCGGCAATTTGCGGCTACTACCCGAACTGTGCAAGTACTTTAGAAGCATTTTACTAATATACAACTATGAAACAGAGCAATCACCAAACTCATGGAACTGCGGACATTTGTGTCTTTCATGCCTAGCAAGAAAATAATGAAAAGCGAATTTAGCTTCATACAAAAAATATAATAAAAAGGGTAGCACGCTTAGTACTTTTTGTCAGTATGTCTGTGTCAATCTTTATGAGTGGTAATACTTCTGAACTGAGAGTTACATTTTACCATTCTCTGGAACTAGAAGGAGACTGGAGCATCGGTTTCGTTGATTTTCAAACTTACAACTCGTTGGCTGGTATCGAACAAAATTAAAATTAATTTTTTCGTTATTTGCCGAAAAGAACGACCAAAACGAGGGAAAACGTTCCTACTGGAGCTTACAAATTAAGAGACATAGCTAATTTCATTAAGAAGTCCCTACCGGCAGACGTAACTTTCGAACTAAGCGGAAATCCAAACACCTTGAAGGCGGACATATTCTGCAGTGAAAATATAGACCTAAAAAAACAGGATACTATTGGCATGATGCTTGGGTTCGAACCCAGAGTATACAAAATAGGACAAACGCACGTGTCTTCACAACCTGTCAACATTATGGCAGTAAAAGTGATATGTGTAATTTGCAATTTGGCAGGTAGCTGCTATGTGAATGGAAAATCTAGCAATTCGATATACGAGATTTCACCTGTCGTTGGAAATGGATATAAAATCGTGGAAGTACCTCAAATTTTCATTTATATTCCTGTCGTTGCAAAGAGTATTCAAGAAGTTAATGTGGCAGTGGTTGACCAAAATGACAAAGGTTTAAATATTATTAAAATGTAAATAGTTATGAATGAATAATATGCTTTTAGTAATGTAGCTCTGTGTATAACACATTAAGGACTAGGTGGTACTCGCAATTTTTATAGTAGCTCAGATGTCGAGGTGCTTGCCAAAATGATCGTCACTTCGCTCTAGCAATGAGCTGTTTTAGTGACAATAAGGGTGACTGTACCATATACTAGCCCCGAGTATAGTGGATTTTGATGGTGGTGGCTGCTCCTCAGCCTGAAGCCTGTGTCCAAATAATTCAATTGCCTGCTTTGAGGATTCGTGTGTGCATTTATTTGAATCATATAAAAAATTATTCAATTGCCCACTTCAAGGTTTCATGCGAATATTTATTTGAATCTTACAAAATGATTCAATTGCCCGCTTTGAGGATTCGTATGATATATATAGTTAATACTATTCTGGTACTAAAGTTATTTTTATGTATACACTATTTAAACTTTTAGTGACGTCAATGCACTCGTAGCTCAGTGGGCTAGGGCACATGTCTGGTAACACGAAAGGCAGCTGTTCGCGCCCAACACCCAGAGAACTAAATTTTTTTAACTTGCTAAATATAAAATCATAAGGTCTATTCTCTCATACATACACACAAGCAACTTCGACCTTACAGCAATAGTGATACTATAGCACTCTAGCAGACAATGATGTAAATGTTGGATCAAACATGGTGGCACTCATCCAGGAGCAAACATGGTGGATGCAGACTGCAGCACCACCTAGCAGCGAATGATAGAAAAAAACTGCGACACCATTGCCACCTAGTAGACAATGAATGAAACAAAGTGCGACACCAGCACTGTCTAGTAGCCAGTGATGGAAACAAACATGACCTCTCCATTAGATGAGGACTCAGGGAAATTTCAAGGGAAAAAACTGCCTCCTACAGGGATAAATTCCCTCAACAAAAACAAGTGACTGCTGAAAACAAGATAGAGGACATAACATGATGGACGACATGATGTGACATGACATATGACTTAACATATGGCATAACACTAGATACAACATATGACTTAACATACGACATAAGATGTAACATCTGACTTAACATATATCATAAGACATAACATAAGAAATGACATATGACATAAGACATGACATATGCATAACATAAGACATAATATATGACATAACATATGACACTTGGCATAATGTGACATATGATGTGATGTGGTATGACGTGAAATAATGTAACATGTGACATATGTGACATGATATGACATATGTGACAAAATGGCCGCTGTGACGTTATCCAAGATGGTGGACTGATCTTCTGATTCTCAGTCAGTAGCCAGTGTGCCAGATCATACTATTCCCTACTACTTACATTGTTGCATATCAAGTTTCTTCTTTTATAAAACACGTGTTTTAAAGGTGTTTCTTGACGGTCCGCGACGGAATTCTTAAGCGAATTGTCGCGCTTATTTTAAGTCTCTCGTGGAGTTGTGTGGAACGAGGTTTGGAGACTGCTTACTAAATTATCGTGGCCAAAGTTTACAACTATGTCTTTGTCTTTTAATGAGCACATTGCTGCTGTGCTGTGTAAAGTCCAGAGCACAGCTTTTTTTCTCCTTGTGCGGTGCGAGATAGTCGTGCCTGTTTGACCGGCCTATTCGACTACTGCTTCATGCCTTAGGAGGGGCATTTTCTGAGATTGGGTGGTTAAAAAGTGCAGGGTAGAAGATCTGAATTTTCCTAAAGATTGTCAGCCTTACGTCTGCTCCTTCGACGTCGATAACTTTGCCATTACTTTATACTGTTAAGTAAGTTGCATCTTTTGAAGTAAATCATTTATTAGTGATTATATAAAATGTTAAATATGCCAAGCAATATTTGTAAACAAATTAATAAATTTTGGTGAGTAAGAGTAATTTACTGTTTTTAAAGCTAGTTGCTGATTGTTCTAAGCTTGGCAAACACGCGAATTATTCACGTTTTAAAATGTGAGCTTGAGTATCGCAATTTTAAGAAACTGGAGTTAAAGGAATTACCTACCTTTTTGAAAGATCGTTTACTGAGTCAGTGTTCTGTATCATGTTTTAAATGATTTTAGTGTTCATAATTCGTATCGGCGATGCACTGACATAATATTTGGACTTACTGTTAATAAAGTTGTAGGCACACTGGAATTTGCATGTAACCTCATAGCCTAATTTGGTTAAAACTTAAGCAGTGTGAAAATTTGAATGGCGTATTTGATCCTCTTCCCTTGCGAATAATTTGTTAATTGTTTTGGAAGACTTGATGATTAATTGGCTTGAATTTTTCTTTGAGATTTTATTGTGCTAAATGGATTGTTGATTTTAGAGTCAAACCTTCTTTAAACTTTAAAGAAGTAACATATTTTGGTAAGGTCTGTTGTTGGCACGAAAAGCGTTAGAGTAGGTGCCAATCATGCTGCGGCAACAAACTTCAAACTGCTGCTACAGCTTTTCACACATCGCTACAACCCCGCCAAGAGGTTCCGTCTGCTCAAAGAGGGATGAGATACCTGCTCGACTGAATCAACGAGATCCAGATACAGATGCTACGGCACTGCCACAGAAGTTACATAAGTCTTCTGAAAGTCGGTTGGACGGGGCTTCACATATGCTATAACAACGTCCTCTTTCCCTTCTGGGCTAGGTGTCGTCAACATATTATTGCCGGCAGAAGGTTTCCTCCATGTTTGACATTGGTTTAATGTAAGGGACCAAATTCGTTGGCTTATGCAAACCTCTCTGTAGCGCTTGACCACGTATACTACTAATACTATCCGAATACTCTCTCGTATTCAAGGCCTGTAAAGATATGACTGACTTGTAAATAATTCCCAGGGCAGTTGTTTGGCAGGGATAGACTTAGGGCAGTTTTTCACAGGGGTAGCTACAGCTACTTAGCCTCCAGCAGAGTGAGTTCAACCTGCAGCGTTGTTATCCTAACACTTGATGGCCGAGCTACTAATCTGTCGTACAAAGAGACCCTTCAAATTAACTAAATATTCGCTGTGACGAGTAATACACGCCGGGAATGCCGGACATCCCTCTTATTTCATAAAAATGATTGTTCATTTGTCTTCTATGCGGGTGTACACAAGTCGCCCTATTGCGACAAAATTTTGGTAGGTTTACGTGCACCTACAAAGGTTTCTTCAAAAAATTGACAGGGGATGGCAACACGAGCTAGAGAGCAAAATCAGGTTACCAAAAATAATTCAGAACTAACTTTGGTGAGTTTTTGAAGCGAGGCAGCGAAAAGGAGTAAAGGGGCAGAGCGGGATACCCGAGAAACATAGCAAAATAAATTAATTAAACACTTAGGTGAATTGTTTTGCGTGCGTCTGCGAAGTTTTCTGCAAAGAAAAGACCAATTTTTTGAGGGAAGGTGGTCAAAATGAGAAATTGGGGCAGAATCGGATACGCAAAAATAGTTGAATTTAATGAAAACTGTTGTTTGTTAATTTTGTGTGCACTCGCGAAGGTTTCTACCAAAAGAAACCATTCTTTGGAGGAGGTGGGATGCTAAACGTGTTACAGCGGAAAAACGGGCTACCCAAAAAATTTTGGTAAACAATTTTCCTGTTGAAAATGTTTATAAAATGGACATTACTGACCTTTAACATCATCTTGCTTCAATTAGCACCTTTGGAAACTTATCGATATAACCCCGCAAACGAAGTAGCGAGTAACAGCTAGTTCATTTATAAAATGTTATGCTGGTATTTTCTAACCATTTTGAAATTATTTGCTTTTTAAAGTACTTTTCTGCAAGCAATCTTTTTAGAGCATCTAGAATAAAAATATATGGACTCTTCTGCCAGAAGTTTTAATGAGTATTGTTTAATAACTGTATCATGTATAAAATAACTATGCAGCCGAAGTTATTTACACTTAAATACAATTGCGCATTCCTTTTTAAAACATAAAACTGCAATTATCAGGCTATTACCATAGTTCCAATGGAATATTTTATGAATCTATTCAATTATTGAAATTTAAAGTTGCCGCACATTAAGTAAAGACCTGAAAAATTCGTTCTATCTTTTGAGAACTGGAAGTTCATATTTCTTCTGCAAGTAGACTTTGTCTTATTTGACATCTCCTGGAGGTCTGTAGGGCCAACAATAAAAATGCAGGTCCAATAATTAGGTGTTACCTTGTGAGCAACCATTCAATGAACAGTGCTGTCTGTGAAGAGTACACTGTCTTAAGAGCAAAACAAAAGGTCAGTCATTCTGCGAAATTTTCCGGTCCCTAACGATAAGGAAAATTATTCCACTTTTACAGTAAACCATTAATAATTTTCTCACGCATGTTGACATTAATTAGTTTTTTAATATCTCAAAATAAGCTATTTCTTATTTAAGTTTCTTTCTCAAACAAACTATTATATACGAAACGTGGTATTTTCCTTATACATGACCAAAATTGTTTTAATACTTTCTTTAGACTAATAGTAACTGATTCACTACAACAGTGAGGATTCACCCAACGTTGAATGTTATTTCACCTTAGCATACATTCTAATTATGTGTATGTTCCAGGAGAAGACTTCTGTCATACGCTTCACATGATGGATTCTCACGGCCAGAGTGTAGTTGTGAACAAGAAGTGTGCCGACCGTTCAGAATGTTCACCTCAGCGAGTCGGCTGTCTAGAAATTGACACACAAAAGGTACAGTAAGCATGCAGCTACTTCTAAGGTAACTATGAATTTCTCGGTTCCTACAAACTAGTTTACAAACATTCAAAATACGATGTGATGTGCGTGCAGTCATTACCAGAATTTATATGTGAGGTATATTTCATCCACCCTGACTTAAACTAATTGTACCTCTATCTTCTTTTAACTGCACCAGTCGCTGTTGCAAGAACATTTACGAAACGAGGTTTCTACTAAATGTTTTTCGCTTAAAATAATTAGTTTTGCGTTTCATCTTAAACATTACTCAATTTTCGCACTTGAGTCTTGAATAGGTTAGGACTCAAAATACTGTTGGAAATTGCTTGTGTGAGTTGGTACTATTGACCCTATGCCTTTAACACTGTTGGAATATACAAGTAATAAAGGCTGAATTTTAAAGGTAATTTGAGAAGAACAACAGCAGATTACCAATATGTTTGCTGTTGCTCATGCGTAGTGTTCTAAATCATTATTTGCTTTTTTGATGAACTCGTGCAGTTATTGCAGCAGTTGTATAGACTGACATCACGACCATTTATCAGGGTAGTTTATCATTTCTTTCAGTAAGAAGTAATATTATCTTCTTTAATCTACTTACTTTATCAATTGGGTTTCTATCTACATTGTTAGCACATTTCACTTCTCTGGCCAAGTTATATCCAAATACTAAATAAACCCAACGCTGGTATTTTACAGCCTTTAACTGACCCCTAAAATATGCATGTGTCGCTTTCTGTGTGATTACATGGATGCGTGGTATGGACGAGCTGAAACTGCCCTTATAGTTTACACTTTCTTTTTTCTCGATGATTTAGTTATTATGTCGCCTTCTTTATCTACGCGTTTGTTGTTTACTGCCTAATACCAGCACCGCGTGTGCATTTTCCTGATCATATCCAGGGGCACCGGAATTAAGGGGGACATGGGTACATTTTACCACCTCACTTCTGTCAGGAGGGTGCAGAGGGGTAACAGTAATTTTTTTATGTTTATCGATCAGTCTTCTTATTTGACATTTAATTCTATTTATTCATTAAATCTAAAAGACAGAAGACTGACCGGTGCGTCTTATCTTGCATAACATACAGGTATGTTTCACCCACCACACCACTGGGTCGCTGCTCAACGAAAGGTAGTTTCATATCATCGCCTCAGTACTAAACTCATCAGCTGTAAACACTACCACAATTATACCGGACCACTTGAGGTACCCTATTACTGCAAGTTTTTTGCCCTTGTCGAAGCATGGGAGTGGGAAAGCGATAAGGGCGGCACTGATTCGCGAGTCAAAAACAGTATCGCCTATACACGCGGAGACCTCAATTAGAACGTGATATTTTCATAATTAGAGTATTTTCTATGACACTTTAAATTTTGACCACAAATTTTTACTGCTGAAGATTGTGTAGCAAAGTCCAATACTGTTTTCTATCAGGGAAATAGGTTTTTTAGCTGCGGCAGTCTAAAACAGGTTTTGGCTGTTGTGAGAGGCACCAAAACCCAGTTAATAATAACCATTATGTCTTGAAACTACAATACAATCACAGTCTAAAGTGTTTGTCCTTTCTGTAAATGAACACGTTAGGCGCTCATTTAGTAGCTTCGAACGTAAAGCAGTGCAATTTTCTGCTATATAGGCGAGATCCTTAAAGGGCATTGGCGTACGAAATCATTCCATATTGGAAAATGTTGGCATAATTTTACGGCTTTAGAGAGGTGTTATCAAAAATTGGACATATTACGACGTAAAGAATACTTGCAAATATACAAATTATTCCGTAGTTAGATTTTTCGCTGCTTTGGAATTCTCAGAGCTGAAACAGACGATAGGACCTACCACGCTGAGATTTTCGTAGGGTAAAATTATTTTCGAATAAAAACACAAGTTTTTCTTGAAATTAGGTTATTAAAGAGGCCTAGAAATTACCATATTAAAAATTAAAAAAACTACAGTTTTCCATTTTTGTAGATTTTGGGGTTTAAAGTCTTTATTTTTCGAAAAAAATGTTTTAATTGTTTACTTGTAAGTAAAGCATACTACCGCATAGTGATACATAAATAACTGTCCGCTGATAAAATGTCTACTCGGCAAAAAAATCTCATCGAATTTTAATGAGTTGTTAAAATTTTACTGACGATTAAGTATTCCAGTCGTCCGTTCGACATCGTATCTTTCCATGCCCGTTTATTGACTTATGTAGGCTCATTTGGTAAGATATTCGGGTAATATAAGTTAAGTTTTTCGAAAGTAAAACTAAATTTCTTACATCTCCTTAAACCGCTTGATAAAAATGCAATGACAACGTGTAAATTACTGAGTAAATTATTTAATAATAAGTAAATCCGAAGCCGAAACTAATTCGTATTTGATTTTTTACAACAGTCTTGTATTCAGATGTTTGCAATTTCCAGAAATAAATATTTTATGAAATTTTCCTCTGCATTAGTAGGTTGAAATAATAATGTGTATTTTGTGCAATTGAATATACTGTAATAAATCGATCTGTTGCTTATAGTCTATGTTGTTTGCAAATCAATTTTATCATGAATCTTACTACTGCAAATATGGAATACAAATACTGTTAATTTTATAAACGCAAGTCTCCCACTTTTTTATTCCAGTTTCTACATTCGCCACTATATTCAGAAGAATACGATTGCAGTTTTCATAAAGTGTAACTTTGTATGCATTTTTTCCTGCTGTAGGGTGTTTAAATGTGTATTGTATGAAAATTAATATACTACAACAAATAAAGTAGTTGTTTACAGTTGTTTACATGTTGTTTGATAATAAATAAAATCATGAAACTTGTTACTGAAATATGAAAAATAATTTAAAGTGTAAATATAGTTAAGTTTATGAATGCGATACTCTTTCCTTTTTTTTCCCAACTTTTTGGTCCGCCACTAAAATGTGGCAAGTCAGACTCAATATATTAACTTTGGCCAACAACCACAGAGAAATGTTAGAAATCATATAGATGCGTCCTGTAAAATGAAACAAAGACAAATGTATGTGAGCAGCAGGGGTAAGTAAAATGAACCATTTCAGTAGTATATCAGAAAACAAAAAATTTTAAAAATTATCTTTTAAAGTTATTTATTGTGCTGATAGCCTTGCCTTTAATGCTTTTTTGTAATGTGTATATATAAAACTGTCAGTATTAAAAATGTTTGTGAAATATGGCTTGTAACTCATAAAATGAAAGGACTACTTACTTACAATCGGGCTTGTGTCAGTCCCAATTTAAAGAAGACATAAGATTGACAACATAAGTTTCATCATGAGAGAAAGAGGCTTAAATTACCACAAAAGTACATCTGGCAGAATACGTCGGAGTGTGACAAATGTGAAAAAGACTTCGGTTTCGACAAGACATACTACTGGAGACGAGCTGGTTCAAGCCGTTTAAACATAAGGTGTAACAAGAGTTGAATAAGCAATAATATGAATACGAGCAGGATGCTACACTTATCACTAGAGACATGTAGAATTCGCGTTATTTTCTAACAGCTGATTTGACTCCAAGTGAATATAGGCTTGTTTGACGTCTCCCGCTGGGCGATGTTGTCGTGACTTGCCGCGGAGAATGCTAACGCTGTAAAGAGGTCAATCGCTGGAAAGAATTAACACACACAAATGACAACACATAAACGTTCGTGGCCAACTGAATCGCAAATAATGCTCTGTTATGTGTAGGAAAGTGAAGTTTAGTCTGGTACCAAATGATAACGTGAATTGTGGATGTCTCTACTTATCACATTCACTCAACAAACATCCATTCTTGCATCGACAGGAATTGGGGAGTCGAATAATGTATTTCAAACAGTATCAACATTGATTGCATTGCACCACAGAGTCAAATGACCCAGTTAGCTTACGAACTTACTCTAACGATGATACTGATAACTCAAGAGCTTTCGAAGAATCAATTCCCGGATCGAGTGATCGTATTACCAACACAGTTGAAGGATTATATGTAGCCATCCACAATACCGCTGTCTCTGTCTGAATAGTCGATGGCAACTTAACCAACTGCTGACGTAGCTCTCACGCTCCAAGAACATGATGGAACCTTACCATTTGGTGATGTAACAGCCTCGATCCAAGAAGTGATTGGTAACTTATCATTTGGGGATGTAGCGCTCTCGTTCCAAGAAGTGGACGGCACCTTGCCATTCGCTGAGGTTCTCTCTCTCTCTCTCTCTCGCTCTTCAAGAAGTAGAGTATATCTTTACTTGCTTAAAACATTTCATGAAACTTTACCCCTCATTGATGTAGCTGTCTCGCTCCAGGAAATCGAAGGTAACTTACTATTCGGAGATGTAGCTGTTTCACTTCCGGAAGTGTGTTTCAGCTTGCCATTCGGTGATGTACATCTCTCATTCCCAAAAATAATTGGACCTAAAAATTTGCTGAGAAGAAGTTGATGATATCATACTATTCAGTAATGTAACGGTCTCGTTTTAAGAAGTCGATGGCACATTACAATTTGGTGAGGTAGCTTTCTTGCTCCAAGGAGTTGATATCATACCATTCAGTGATGTAGCTGTCTCGTTTTAAGAAGTCGATGGCACATTACAATTCGGTGATGAAGTAGTTCTGCTCCACGAAGTGGATGGTACCTTAACGTTCGCTGATGTAGCTGTCTCGCTCGAACATGTCGATGGTACATTACTATACTGTGATGTAGCCAGAAACTAAATAAGTATTTAGATAAACGCCATTGTAACAAATGGCGTGTCACAAAAAACAAGAGGTTACTCACAAAAACATACATGTAAACAAACAAAAGGACTTTGTTTTCAACTGGCAAACTTGGTAAGCAAATACAATTCCACAAGGAATTCAGTCAAAGAGATACAAGAAAATAAATTAACACCTATGAGCACCCAATCAACAAACAGTAATCCAAGGAAAAATAAATAAATAATTCCGATTATTCCACTTAAGTTATTACGTTTGTAAGTTCAAAACAACAAAAAAAAATGTAAATTCAACAACAAACAGACAAAAAACAAACAAACGACGAAAAGCTGGTTTTAGACGACACAGCAGAAATACAGAAACCTTAAACAAAAGTGAAAGAATGCAAGTAACACAATGACTGCTAACAGTAAAATAAATAAAAAGAAAACACAGACAAACACAATGGTCTCCTTGCGCCAAATCAAATTGCGACTACAACCAGTCCACGTATTCAGGCACAGTACGGGCACTGGTAAACACGGGTTTACGTACCTGTACCTCTTCTTCTGTCCCGGCCGACTGGAAATAGCCGTACTCTGACTGGCTGCGCAGGTATGCGTCTATTGCCGTTGGCTAGTGCTTTCTTGTTATGATGGCTGCGGCTTACATATTTTTCGTTGTTGGAAATTTACTTCTTATTAAATTATTGGTAACCAAACGTTATTAAATTGTATGCTTTCCTAGCTAAATACATTACTTTTACTAACTATGAATGCCGATGTTTTAACTTTTCTTTTCTTTTTTGTCTCCTGCATCAGAGAAGAGACAATTTTCCAGAACGTTATGCGACTATTGTTCAAGGCATGCTTTGCTCGTTTTGATTTTTAACTGAAACCTTCTTTACATTATTTTGTGTTCTTTTACGCGTGTAGAAAGGGGGTCTACCGGTCTTTCCAATGTATACACAGCCACATTCACAGGTGATCTTGTAACTTGTATATTGTCTTACTTTTGTAACCGTGATTTTATGTAATTGTCTGATTTGAAAGCTGTTTTCTGGGTCCATCTTTAGTACACAATCGTCTAATTTTTCCGAGAGGTCACGAATATATGAGATAACTAGAGTTCCCACAGGTTTTTGGGGTTATTTGTTCATTTTGACCGATATCTGTAATGTTTGGTTTTAGATTTCGTTCAATATAACAACGGGATAGCTATTTTACAGAAATTAAATTTTTAAGTGTTCATGTTCATCTGCTTCTGCTCGTTTGTATGTGTAGAATTTTTTATCTCGGCTAGCTAAAGTGCGGATAATGCCCGTCTTTGTGCTCGTGGTGTGGTTGGAGTTGAAATGGAGCTACTGACCAGTATGTCTTGGTTTCCTATACACTTTTGTGGAAATCGTTTGTTTTTCTTTAATTACGTGTAAATCTAGAAATGGGATGATGATGTTTATTACTTTTTCGTAAGTGAACTGTTTTGATGGCCTTAGAGAGTTGAGGAAATGAGCGAATTCGTGAAGTTTGTCGCGATCATGGGGCCTATGCTCGAGATTTCGTTTGTGTGCGAAACGGCCACCTGACCGCTCGAAACTATACTTAAACATTCTGCCGTCCTTGTGCACGAGATTCGTATACGAAAATATACTCGAGTGGAGGCAGGCGGCTGAATTGGAGATGTCGCGTACAAGAAGCCGTAAAATTCGGAGCTGTGGTGCAAGATTTCAACAATTTATGTATATATATAAATATATATATATATATATATATATATATATATATATACAGGGTGGACCAGAATTCATGTGCCAAAGTCCGGGAGGGGATTCGTTATGGAAAATAAGGTGGGGTATATAAACCAACACTATTCTGTGGTAAATATTAAGGGAGCTACGCCACGTTGAAAAAAATAATTTTTTAAACATTTTTCGAAAAATACTAGAAAAT
>PNEQ01000379.1:67680-107739 GCA_003012365.1 Medauroidea extradentata
TTTCGAAAAATGTTTAAAAAATTATGTTTTTCAACGTGGCGTAGCTCCCTTAATATTTACCACAGAATAGTGTTGGTTTATATACCCCACCTTATTTTCCATAACGAATCCCCTCCCGGACTTTGGCACATGAATTCTGGTCCACCCTGTATATATATATATATATATATATATATATATATATATATATATATATATACATATATTAAAAAATTGAACGACAATCTCACTAGCATTTCTATGTTTTGGTTTGGACATTTTTAAATTTTATCTAATTTGATTTTAATAAAATAATTTAAATAAATTTTTTATCTTAATATTTTTTACCAACCAATAATTAAAATACCAATCTTATATATTTTAGAATTAAAATATACATCTATCATTTCCGCGATAAATTTTAACAGAAATATGGGAAATAATTAAATTTATTCCTTCTTGTAAACTTTCTAATTTTTTGCAATCCTTTAATTTTACACCCCAGTAATATTTCACATGTTTATATTTTCTATTGTTTCTTTATCTTCTTTTTAAAGCAAACTATTTTTATTTTCGAATTTTTAAAATGTTTTTGAGTAAAGTATTTTCGGGTGAGAGTTTCCATTAAATGTACAAATACCATCTATTTTTATTTCCAAAAAATATTCTTCTTGAGGAAAATAAATAATTTATAATTCTTGTCTAAGAGTAGTAGCTACATGGAATACTATAATGGAATTCCAGGATATTTATTATATATATTATTTCTCATCGTGTGGATTGTATTATTTAGTTACTATTTTGGGACTTTAATATAATTACATAATTATTTTATATTTTAATCTCGTTTGGAAAGCATTGTTTAAATTCAGTACTTGAAATGTTTATTTTAATTAAATTTAATGTTTGTTACCTCACTCTATAATTTTATTTATTTTAATTAAGTTCTTGGCAACATATAAATGCATGTTCCGGGAACTGCATTCTCTATGTGCACCCAGTTTTCACACATTTCTGGATTGCATATCCAGATTAACATTGTTGGAAAAATTTCTAATTCTTGTTTAAGAATAGTAGCTACATGGCATACAAATAAATCCTTCATTTTTAAGATTACGTTTATTTTCTTAATTTCTTTAAATTTATTTTTCTTGGGACCTTTAACAATATAAACAGATTTTATTCCATTTTGTTCTCCAAACACTCCAACATATGTAAATTTACTTTTATCATTTAATACAAAAGTATGTACTTTATATACTCAATTTGTAGCAAAATCTATCCACTATTGTTTAAAATAATTTTTTAACTCTTCTGTCTATTTAATATTTCGTTTTTCTCTGAAATATTTTTGTATTCTTATTTTAATGCTATAGTATTGTCTAAATATTCCAGTTTTCTTTGTTGTATTTTTTAATTTTCTAATTCTTGTTCTCTTTTTTAGTAGACAGTTAATATAATGTATATAATTATTTGTATTCCTTTTACTGTGTTAGGGGAGAGTATGTTAGTAACATTTTTTTCTAGATACAAATGGAATAATGTTATTTGTTTTTACTATCCGAAATTATTCTATATTTGTAAGTAACATAATAGAGAAATATAAAGAATTTTGCACTTTCCCTAAAGTCAACCTGGCTACTAAATTTACACAGAAAGAAAGCATATCAGCAAATAAATTAAACGCATTTCCGTTCAAATTTCTTAAGGCCAATATGGGTCCTTTCATAAAAATAATTTTAAAAATAAAAAATACTATTTTTAGAAATACAATTTTTAGCGGCGCCAATACAGGATGTAAAATTCACACATGGAAAGTACTGGCCAAAAGAAGCTACAAATGTCCAATATACATGGGTCCGGAAATCAACCGTTGTCGAGATAGAACACATGGTTTGTTGCAGTTGATCAGTGTTTCAAGAACGTAACATTTGTGGATCACCCGCATATTAACGGCAAACTGAAGGAAATAGAACCTGAACGTTTAGTTATTTGTGGGCGTAGACTGATATCAAATATTATATTTACCTCTTTAATAATCGCACCGGTGCATAATCAGTATTGAACACTTGTTGTAATGTAAACTTTAAATGGTCTATATTGATAAAACATTTAAATTAAAAAATTTTCTTCGGCTTTATAAAGCTCAGAACCAGTAATCTAGCAAATGGCCCTTCCGGCGATGTGCCCTTTATTGTATATGTTTGTGTTGACCTCTGTCACAAACCAAGGTTGAGGTAAGTGTGGTACACATCCCACGTAAGTGGGCATGTCGCCACAACAGAAACCAAAAAAATGTAAAAATAGTCACACAAACAAGGACCAATTAAGTGCATGAAAATGGCGACAGTGATGGACAATGACAACACGAACAACACGTACACAAAACAGCGACTCAAATGGTTGTAGACAAGACCCCAGAACTAATTTAACACTGACATGTAGACACTAGACGACAACAAATGCGACGTTTCAGAAACTGGTATGTGTCCCGTTATTATGCACACGAAAAATTTGAGGAACTCGAGCAGTCAGTTGTCCTGTCTACAATCATTTCATTGCAGAGTTTATTGGTGCTGTCCTCAATGTCTTTATTATTCATTGTCGCTATTTATGGCACCCGTTTGACCCTTATCTGTTCGACTTTATTATTGGTTTTCCATTCTATACTGACTTTATATCTATTTTCTAATTATTGGTATGTTTGTTTCTATAGTTATTTCTGGTTCACTTGATTTGTTTCCTCGTTTTCGTGTATTTTCTTTAATTTTCTCGTACTTTATTCTTTAAAGTAACTGTGGATTATTTGCAAATCATCAAAATTTATTAGCAGTGACGTATATCCATATAATTCCCTCATGATACACCCTCTCCCACACAGCCCCTCCTCACATCACCAAACCTAGTTCCGAACTCCCTCATCTCTATTCATTGATCCCTACTCCATTCCTGTTCCTTCTTTCACCACCTTCCCTCCTGCCCTTACAACTACCACACCACCTCAAGTCTGGTTGCGCTATGTTGACGACACATTTTTGATTTGACAACATGGGGGCTCATGCTGGAAAATACAGCTCGAGTTTTCGTGTACGAGGTATTTCGAATGGTCAGATTCGCGTACGAACTAGCCTAGTTGAAAACCGGTACGCTCCACTGTTTTGAACTCGTATACGAAATAAATGTACGAAGTGACCACCGTTGGCTAACAAGATGGCGGTTATTCGAATGTTTATCTTGACTCACAAAATATGAGTTTCTGTGACAACTAGAGGATTTAAAATGTTAATCAGCATGACAGAAGAATCGTAATACCAGCAGAAAAATATCGCATGTAACTTACTCGACCATACACAAAAAAATGTCGTAGTGATTGAAAAACAGGAATTTGCACATTATACTACATATATATATATTCCGTTTAGTATCATTACTGATCATATGCAGCTAGCTGCACACACGCAGTTAGAGCATGTGCAAAAACTAAAACAGATGGTCCTATTTGGTGCTGCTGTTCCCAAACTTCTAAATACTTAGCTACAAAATTTGTCATGTTTTACATGCAATGCCACTGAGCGCTATACAAATCCTTGCGATTTATAGTCATTCAATTTAGCTTCAGCCTTTACAAATTCAGAAAAAAGTGTTGCATCATGTGAGATTGATTTTATAATTTCGGTTAAGTTATAAACGTGAATGAGCCACGTTGCTCCTTACTGAGACTGGCAGCGTCCCTGAACATCGCGACAGAAACTCCGGGGAGGGAGTGTATAGGAATACGCTTGTGGCTCAGAAGTGTCTCCTTGCACCACGCACAAGGCCTCGCAGACATGCTTCCCAATTTGACAACCGCGCACGACTATCGACGCTTCCCCTTTCCTCTCGCCCAGCCTTCGTACCCCGCGCGCTCCACCCGTGCGTCCAGCAATGACATGAAAACAAGAATAGATCTCACGCCTTTCCTATTAGAGATGTTCTAGTGTCGTCGCGGACTTTCTTTATCGTCTGGCCACAATGCAGATCGCCACGTTTATTTTAACACCACAAATTGGATAGCCTGGAAATTGTGTGGGTTTGTAGATTTCAACTCACAAAAAAGGGAATTTCTAACATGCAAATTACCAATTATTTTACATAGCGATATAAAACTATTCAAAACCCGCAGTATGGTCTTCGTTTCAAAACTTTATCTTCAGAATTGGCAGAGATATTTCGATTTTGTTTAACATTGAAATCCCATGCCACTATACGGCAAGACAGCCTATTTTGCCTGCCCTTAAGACTGGTGTGTGTAGATTTTTCAAACATAATTCTGTGAAGACAAAATATGCTCTATAATGAAGTTGCTATATATTATCGCTTATTTAGTAACAGTTCCGTGTGTAGATAAATCTCTAAAAATTAATTTCTTCTTTGGTGACGTTTAGAATAGAATAGTGTATTTTATGATAGTAAATACAAAAAAAGATTTAGGCGATGGAGTAAATGTTTCAGGTGTGCGTATCATGCTGCGACGAAATGTACTGCAATGTAGCAGTGCCCAGCAACCAGACAACTGCCATCTACTCGGCCACCAGGACTCGCAGAAGATTGCAGCACCAACAGCAACTTTCGGCTGCTGAGAGCCATCAAGCCCACATCTTCGTTACCTTCTCACTTGCTGCAATCTTGTGTGGCTAACAATACCTCTGTCCATGAATGCTTCTGTGTTGTTATCAGACGATGTTCTTGCTGAACTATGTGTGTATTCCATGTACTATGTGAGGAATCGGCTCAATACATGTATCTATCTTGGCCAAGCAAGCCTGTCTGGCTCTGCATAATTGCCATGCTGAAACACTACTGTGGTGTAAGTATTTACTGAAGAACTGAAATAGTCGAGTGAATATCTTAAGTGAAATGTTGTTGGCTCTGTGTTCGTTGCTTGTTAAACTTGTCAAATAATGATAATATTTTATATGTATACGCCACAAATGGGTCCTGTTTAAACTAGATCATTTTGCCCAATCGACAACAGGAATGCTTAAAAGACTGAAGTAATGACTTAAAGCATATCAGTCGTATGACAATGAATTAAAAAGAAAGAAATTTAAATTTTAAATATTTCTACTTAACTCTAACATTGTGCAAAGTTTTAACACAGAAATTCGTTGTTTTATTTAAACGAGAAATCAAATCTTTCCTGAGTATTTTAGAATTAATATTTTTCCATTTGTTAAGTTCTTCATGGCACCAGAATTTTCCATTTGAAGCAAGGCGCTTGACAGTAATAATGTAGTAATCTGATTTGTAGATGATCTTAATAATTATCATATGCCATTTAACTAAACACAGTGCAATAAAAAATTGCACAAATAAAATTGTAATATGCACCTACAATATTTATGAACCCTTTTCCATTTATTTGGAAGTTGACAACCTCAAGGAGGACACCGGAAACTATTAAACAAGAGCGAGACTGTGGTGATTCAACATTGACTTCCGCAGGGATAGGGGTGTGAAGCAAACACCTCGGAGAGGTAACATTAAATATCACCTTTTTGGCCTGTAATAATACCTGGGACACTTGACTCGCCGGCCAGGAGCTCTATAGCAAGAGCATAATATCTTGCTATCAATTGGTATGCATAGAGTTATGCAATGTATGACAAGTTTACTACCTGTAAAGCCAGATGTACACGCAATGTTCGGCCAGAACAAGACATGTTATTTTTTGTTTTGTAACGAACAAAATAGAATATTTTCAGCCGCACTTGGTCGCTTACCAGGGGGCAACATCCAATAGCATGTACAAAAGGAGGCGGAATTGCGTGTATCTGGTTCTGATCCAAAAATATATCACAGAAATAGTTAAGAGCAAAATGGCCGAGCAACTACAATACACCTTGATTACTTATCCACCTGAATTACTTGGCATACACAAATTCACTTTAGTTACCTAATAACCTCTTTTTACAACGAAAGAATTAACTGTATAAGTTTTCTTAAGAATTTTTAACTCAACACTTCAAACCAATTTGCTGTAATACTTTATAAAATGTTACCAAGTGAAAAGAATAATCAAGAATAACAAATTTGGAGGAACAATGTATGGAATTTAATTTAAATAATTAAATCTCTTTTGTAACAACACATTTCTCATTTTTTTAGTATTTTCGATTCACACCATTGGAACGTTGCAACATTATTTACGTTACTATATTATACATAAAAGAAAATTATTAAATTGTACTACTGTACTAAGCAAAATAAGGGGTGCCGCAGGAAACTTTTAATTATTAACACAAGTTTTTAATTAAGTTTCAAAGACTCATGCTTAATATGTATTACTGTCCAAATACTTTAGTACGTTTGTGTATTCTTAAACAAAATCAGTCAAAAGTTCCAAACATACTCGATTAAAAAGAAATATTACCTTAGGTCATATCGGCACTGCAACACTCTGAACAAATAGAAGGGCTTTCTTGAACTAAGCGCAAGGCCTCAGGTCCTCCAAGATGACATCAAGAAGACAGCATGGCCATGGAAATTAAAGAAATTGCCGTCCCGCCCATAGATGTTATTTTTATTCTACAGAAGCGCCACAGACACTCCGAAGTGTTATGGAGTCAAGACAGCACGTGGTCGCGATGCTGGACCGAAACGTGGACCGCTAGAATATCGTATAACAGATTAAATAAATTAATCTATGTGTGTAAAGAAAACCCGTCAGTACAGAATGAAAGAGATCTCATCCAGTTAACAGCGAAGAGATAATTAGCGCATTTACATGTGATGAAAAATTTACAGTAAAATGTAGGTCAATTCGTTACATGGCAAGATCGTAAAAGGAATAGGCAATCACAGCACATTGAAAGTGCATTCAAATCGATGCTTATCGATTGAATTCTTACACAATTATGTGGTCAGATAATAAGTATTACATAATAACTTACAATGTACATTTTTGTAAAAGTGTGTGTTCTTTAATAAAATCAATATTTAAATTTTTTACCAAAGTGTCAGCACATTAACAAATTCAAGTTAAAATAGTAAATATAAGTAATTTAATGTTGACCACAAAACCAAGATTTTGAAACACATAAGCTGAACTAATTAACTGCCGTCCAACATAGCGAAACCAAAATAACTTAGTCGAACATGTCTCGGTATAAAGAATACGTTTTCTGACAACACTGGTGGTGCAGTATAGCAGATGAATTACTTTTAATAGGTATGATTCTCAGCAAACTTTTCACATAGTAAACTGGTATTTCTAAGAGGAAATTGAAGACGACAGAATAATAAAAAGGAATGATGTTTTACCGAAAAATAAAAACACTGTGCCCTTCTTTCAATAAAGAAAAAATCAACAAAACAAACAAAAACGGGTATGACTACTGCCACAGTTTTTAGGTATACGTTACATACATGACAATAAATTGACATGTTGAGTAAATTGTAATTATAAGCCTGCAGTTTATCATTTATGTTAATGTACCAACGTAAGTTTTTCTTTCGCTTTCCTTAAATGTAAGGGAGTATTACAGCTCTGGTTGCGAAAATTTTCATCTCGAAAGTAAATTTTCGGTAGAGTCGGATGGCTACGTAACTAAGATACACGATTTCACTTTGGATCTTAGTTTTTGAGTTTTATGTTAAGTTTAATATTATAACATAAAATATCCTGCTTCTAAACCGGTATGCAGTTTCTATTATCAGTTAAAAAAATGTCTAAAATTTAAAGTTAATTGATTATATTTCTGTGGCTTGGTGCTAAGAAAGCCAATGTCATAGGAAACTGGATCTGACATTGGCCTTTACAGCACCAAGCTGAAACAATTTTCTACTAATTATGTGATGAATAGCTATAGTAAATTAATTCCAATCACTTTACATTTCTGTATTTATGAATAAGTGTAGAATCTGCGACAATCGTATGAGTAAAGAGTACCACCATATTTCAACGAATAAAAAATACATTTTATTTATCAATCTCTTCAACTCGATTTATTAATATCACATATTTTATGAATATTTACCTGCGAAGTCTTAATTGCTGGAAAAAGTCTCGACTCATGTTGTCTTATGTAATATTCAGTCATCGTGATAATACTTGAGCGAGTTTTAAAAAGCTCTCATCATATCTTATGACACCAGTAGTAGGATATGGTAGGTTCGTTTCGATTTTCCCTCAAAATTTCCCTTTAACTCTGAAATTGGCCAATTTTCATCAAAATTTCCCTTTTTCCCTCAAAATCGCCTGAATTCCCCTCCGACCATTGGTCACTGACCCAAATTGGACGCATTTACTCTACCCTGGCTGCTTAAAGCAGCAAATTTTCGCAGTTTTACAAGTCTGATTGAGGCAGTCACAGGGTGCTGTCATCTTGTTGTCGCAGCCATTTTGTCTTTTGGATTTTCATGCTTTATTATTCCTTCGGGGAATTGTCTAGAATATTCGTTCCTTCTAGAATTGCATGATCTCTCATTCCTTCAGGGATTTAAATTACTAGAATATTTGAATAGTTTTTTCATGCTTCATCATTCTGCTATTGATTAACTAGATGAATCATTTGTATTTTTTCGCATTCCCATGGCGATCGCCATCTTGTCTTCTAGAAGGCTGTCTGATTCTTCACAGGTTTAATTGACTAGAATATTAGTATTATTCTTTCATATTCTGTCATGTTCTCTCATTCCTTCAGGGGTTTAAATGACTAGAAAATTAGTATTATTTTTATCACAATTTATCATTCTGCTATACGATAGCTAGAATATTTATTTCGATATTTTTGTGTACCTACCACAGTCACCATTTGGCCTTCTAGAAGGCTCTCTCTCTCTCATTATTCAGATATTTAATTGCACTAGAGTATTTGTATTGTTTTTTCATGCTCTGTCATTCTTATGATAAAAGGTGGCCTTCTAAAAGACCATGCTGAATCATTCTTCGGGGATTTGATTGATTATAATTTTAGTATTATTTTCACATACTATATCATTCTAGGGGCAGTTGCCATCTAGCATTCTGAAAGGCAAATGCTCCTACCATTCATCTGGGCATTGACTATTAAATTCCTGACATATTTTCACATTCCCTTAATAGTCGCCCTCTTGCCTTCATTTCTTCAGGGGATAGGATTGGACAGAGCAAGTTTGCGGGCCACAAACTGAGTAACTGCAAACTTTTTGAGAACTGACGGATGTGGAATAGAAGCTATTGAACCACATTTCTCGTCATAGCGACTTCTAGTTTAGCCAGCGGTGATGTTATTGTTACCTTAATTTTTAAATCAGTCGCTTCCCAAAAATTTCTGGTTTTTGTCCAGTAAACTTAACGTATTACTGAGAAGTCTTTAATATTACTGGTAATGCTATTAAGGTAATGTTCTAAGGTGGCTGCTATCACATTTAATATTTATGAATTTACTGACTTAACATAAGCCTTACTGACCACATCACCATCTTGTTTTGGCTTGCCTACATTTTTAAGATGTTTCCCACCAATACTACACTGAGCATCGTCAGTTTGACTGATGCAATTTTCACTATCTCTCTTCGAGCCATTGTGGCCGAATTTTTAAAAGACAAAGCACATTTATTACTGGTGAATACCTATGAACTGATCGAAACCATGCCGATAGCTGCCTTTAAGTAAGGAGCATTCTTTAATTATTACTAAAAAACCACACAAGGTCCTTCCAGCATACAGCACACATGTCTTTAAACTTATCAAATGTCATATCTGTATTAACAATATCTGAATAAACATGTCATAAATTTGGGTTGTCCATTCGAAACAGTAGATATAGGTTTGAATTGTCTCTTAACAATTGTTTTGGAATTTGTGAACAAGTCAGACCGAAATAAAACAGATCTACCATTATGTGGTGGCCCATCGAATAGTATTTCTGCATAGTTGATTGTTTCTCGCATGCTACATCATAAAAATGAACACTGAATTAAGCATAGCTTCATATGGTGGCACAACATTTTCATTCTTACTAAAAGCATAGAAACCATGTCTGTCTAATAATCGCAAAATTTGCTACAGATGTTTGTATTTGGCCTGCTGTAGAGATTTCCTGTACAGATAAACATTCTCGTTTCGAAACCGGTTTGGTTCCTCTAGTACACTTAGCAAGACGCATGTTTTACAGCTGCCCGAATTTCCACAAAATTTGCCCTTATAATACTGGATAATAGGACACAATGCCACGACTTCCGAGATACTGATTCGTCCTCGGCTGTAATGCGTACCAGAAGCGAAACTTCTTGCTTGGTGATTTCCAAGCGACTGAAAAGACTAATCTGCAAAGTTTAAGTACTTATATAGAGGCAAAAGTGCCACCATTTTGTGGATGTCGGTGTGTAGTAATGCCTCGTAGGGTTAGGATAGCAAAAACATCTGGCTGGGGATAATTAAATATGGTCATTAATCACCTGACCTCAGATGTGCATACCTGGCTATAAACTTTGTGTACCAGGTATGAAGCTATAAAAAAGATTATCTCAAGGTGATAAAGGTATAAATTTGCTAGACTCTGCTTGCAGGGAACACGATATGAAATACGCAGCTATTAACATCTTAGAGGACAGACACACTGCGATGCAGAATTAGAAGCGAGAGCAAAACAGACTGCTAAATTCTCCAACACAGAGTTTGGAGAACGACTTGTGGCTTGGAGCTTTTAAAAAATTATGAACTCGAAAGTAAAATGACCTATGGGTATATGTTTCGGTAGGAAGACAGCGAGAAAAACGTGTCGCAAGAAGGGTGTAAAAAAGCGAGGCGGTTTATTGCCGCTAGTATTGTCTGCCTTGGGCGCTCTAAGTAGCCATATCGGAAGATTTATTAGTGAGGCCAGTACTGTTGGCACTGCAAAAAAGATGCAAAAAAAAAGGGACGCGGGCTGTATTTAAAGCGGTTTGCAGTAGGAAGAGACAGTAAATGGTTAAAAAAAAAAAAAAAAAAAAAAAAAAAAAAAAAAAAAAAAAAAAAAAAAAAAAAAAAAAAAAAAAAAAAAAAAAAAAAACAGGCGATGAAAGAGGAAATCTCAAAAACATTGCCTAAACATTCACTTACAAACATCGACATAAAAATTTTCGCCCGAAAATGAGGAATTCCAAATTTCAGAGACTTGATTGACGTGATTGTCTCCCTAGAAAACCATGGCACAATAAGCGAGCTTTTATTAATCTAAATAACAGCAGCAGAAATGGAATGTATTGGATATAATACAAAAAGTCGGGAAACAGTCTTCAGTTTTAAGATAGTTTTGGAAATTTGCGTCCATTTCCGGAATTTAATCATTACATGCGCTGCACTAAATAAATTTACAACCATATGCCAGAACAGCGGCCCAGCAAATAAAACTGCGGGCACGTGTGGTTGTGATTTTTTTCGAGCTGATATAAGAGGCAGGTTGCAGATTTCAACAACCACCTTACGACACGGTTTACAGATTTTCGTAAACTTAGAGGTTGGCATGAAAGGTACAAGAAACTTGACACCTTCGATTACATACCGCCAAGAAACACAGTTTAACAAGAAACGGTGTACCTCTGTTATTTTCAGATAATTCACATGTCATAGCATACTAAATTGCACACCTGATGAGACTATGAGACGTAGAACAAGCTAACAGCATCGTGCTTCACAGTCCATAGTGTGCGACGCCCACGTACATCGCATCGCCTTGTGACACATCGGCTAGTGTTGTGCCGGCATGTGACACATCATCACAAGCTAGGACACCGTGCATTACAAAGATGAGAAAATTAAAGAACGAACCTGACATTGAGAAAATTGTAAATAAGTGTTTGCGCAAAATACTTTCTACTGTACTGCAGAGTTTACCTCAATAAATGTTTTATACTAAACATAAGACGATTTTATCCATGCTGTTAACTATTACAGGTGTGTAAATTAGTGTACGAGGATATACAACTATATTGAAACCTGGAGGAACAGAACACGTAAACTCATGTTTAGTGTTTGTTGGTTTGTCGTTTAAATAGGAACCTCCCGTGATATTCAGATTAACTCTGCAAATGTTTACTGGAAATATATTTACAGGATCTTGCGATTCGTGAAAATGTTTGCTCAGTAAATTGTTGTTTTAAAACCTAGCATTCTGCAAAATTTGTCTATTAATACGCTCCTTAACATCCAACACTTAAGTATGTTTTCATTTCCTTTTAGAGAAATCATTGTGCCTTTAGGTAATGCAATTCTTAAATATTCATCAACATCAGAAACTTCATAGGAGCCTGTAGGAACGACTATTTCATGTTGCTCGCCGCCTGTATGATATACAAATCTGTTGTTCCGAACATCAATTATTGGTATTGAATTATAACTAACGAGACTAACCAAACATACTTGCCATTCACCGGATAAGGCAAGAGGCAGAAAATAAGTAGCTTTCAATTCCGACGATTTACCTGTCAACAATAAAGTTAGCAACGTTATAACTGGTCTCTGTTTCCCAGCTACACGTTGCTTTTAGATATTTGCGAGAAATTTAAGACACAAGTGTCCGCAGTTCCACGTATTTGGTAACTGGTCGGTCAAGTAATTATACGTTATTTTACTTCCCCACAAATAAGTGCGTACCTCTTTTGGCGGGCGCAAATCACCAAAACTGTCATAGTAATGAGCATTGTTGTCTATTTTGCTAAAACACGTCCAGTGCGTCCAAATTAACTATTACGTTTTCATGTGCGTGTGGTTTTCGAGGAAGAGCGTTCCTCATGTACACGCCTCGAAAATACGGTATACACAATTTTTTAGCATAGTAATGCAAATCTCTATTGGTTAGCGCTCATTGAGGTAAACTGTTTAGTATTTGCGTTTGCGTCTTTTTAAACCTCTCCCTTGAGTGTATGGTATTAAATAGAGACCGCACCCATTTTTGCATTTGCAGCTAAAGTTTCCATCTTGGGATTGTGACACATAAGTCCCGCTAAACGTTTTTCATTAGCATTTTTAGACGTAATTGTTTTTGCGAAAGTACTCGCCCCACCAGCTAATGCCCCAAGTGCTGTTAATGCTGGAAATAATAACGGAATGATACCACCTTTCTAACACTTTGCTATGCAACATTTTTTTTTTAATATTTCCGGCACCAGTTTTTACTTTAGCCTTCATAATTTTAGATACGAGCCAAGAGGCGGTTTTTTCACCAAGTTTTGTCAGTGGCGATTTCACTATTTCTTCTGCTCGGATTACCAACTCGCGATCTGTTGTGTGAAGTTCGCCGAGATCGTTGGAGTGGAAGTACTTAATATCGTGCTGTTTACAAGCTTCGTCTAACCTGTTTGTAGGCTTATCTCCGTACCCTAATCTCGTGGCAAGCCGTGTGCCAGGTCCGCAATATTTATAAGATGGTATATGAGCTTCGAAAGGCAAGTTGTTTATAAGCTTGCCAAGTAAACCGCGACCTTTCTTTTTTAACTTCTGTCCACTATGCATAGTTATGCACTGTGGTGTACCGTATATATAGCAACACTTATATACGATTTAGCTCAGTATCAATGAAGGTAATTAAGCCAGAACGCGAACTGCCAGTATTTATTTAAAATGACGAAAAAGAACACAACACTGTAGGAATACATGGTCCATTGGTACCGCGTAATGTTACTTAATTTCAAAGTTTGGTTACAGCACCCTTAAGAAAAATCATGACCATGAATGCATCACGCACGATGGCAGTGGTGCGTGTAGTTTGAGTGGACATGTGTTACATGATGTCCGAAATCCATTGCAGGGAAGTGAGGCAGTGAATAAGGGGTATGTTACGTCCTTAAACACTGTCACGATGGATGTTGTACGTACGACAGTGGGTGAATTAGAAAAAATGTTTACTTCTACAATAGAGAATATAACATTCGATTTGAAACAAAGTCTGGAGGTGGGTTCTGATGTTCTGAAAGATACGGCAGGTATAGGTGAGAATATGAGTGTGTTAGCAGACTTAATTGAAAACACACTTACAAACATAACGTCTGAAATACAAAACATTTCAGAGAGTGTTGTACATGAAATGAACCAATCTCTGGACTTTATATTACAAATGTTGCATACAAGTTTCAAAAACTAGCTAATAACACGCTTACTAGACGTAGCTACAAACAGTAATGTAGAAAAACATACTGAAGATGTTGGAAAGAAATTATTTGTGTATTTAAACAGGAAACTAAGCATGTTGGATATTAAAATAGAGATTGCTCATTCAAAACTTGTTGACGTGGAAAAGAAACTTGAAACAGACTACACTGACAGGACAACAAGTGGTTAGTTTCGCGAGAGCCATGCTCCTAGGATAGCAAAGGTGATGTGCAAGACCACGTGTCAAGGAAGAAGGGGAGGGCTACTGAGTGCGGTGTGGGGACGAAAAGTCGACAAAGTACCGGCGGTAGACTGGTGATATATGAAGTTTGACATGATGTGGTCTCTGAGGTGGGAGGGTGGGTTTTTTGTAGGAGGGTGGGTGGACATCCTGTGCTCGCAGAAACACCAACAAAAGGAGAGGTGTGTCGGAGAGGCGTGCAAGAAATGTCACAGAGGTGCGAGAGCTGACGACATGCGTGCAAGACCAGCATGCACAGAGCTGAAGACATGCGTGCAAGACTGACAAGACACAAAGTTCGCGTTGTCGCAATTCTATTTAAGTATGTAACGTTTACGTTCCTGCTTTACAATAATGTCGTCACTTGTGGAAGAATTACATGATGTAATAGCAAGTGTAAAAGCTAAGTATTTACTTGCTAAGAAAACACGTCTTAGTCAGGACACATCGTTGCAGAGAAGATATTAACACCTGTAACATCCCGCCTCGATAATTTGAAACAGACATCTCCAGTGTCTGAACCTGTATCCGTGAAACAAGAAATCGCATCAGCTGAACTCAGTCGCACCGTGAAAGAATATCTCAAATTGAAAAGCCGCACAGATGACCGCGACACTGAGTATGGCGTGTATAGGCGTAGAAATAAACTTTATCTAGGGAAAGATGATATTGTATTTTTGCCCGGAGACAAATTGAAAGTAGGTGACAACACAACTGATGCTAATCCTGGCTTATACGAATTATTATAAAAAAATATCCTTAAGGGTACTCTGACGCTGATATGGAGTTGTAAAAATATTTGATTGATTTAACTAACGCCCAGTATGTCGACAACGAGGCTGATACTGGTAAATATAAAAACAAGCAACATCCAAAGTTCCCTTTGATTAGCCGATGGTAGAGTATTGTACAGAGGACTGGACTAAGCAAACGTGATAGAGATGCAAATTATGTTTATTGGAACAATCCGAATAAGCTTGTAGCACGTTTACGCTTATTAGTAGCATCTAAGCAAGTGGGAAATAATAGCCACGAGTCTGAAATTATTTCTGTTTTGGAAGAATTACATAAAGACGGATATATATCGACATGAGTATCGAAGCCTTGGCTCGCGAATTGCATGGTCCACGTACACTTAATTTCCCTAGGAGGAAAATAATAACATATGGTTTAAACAATTTATTTCAAATAGATCTTGCAGATTTCAGTCAGTTTGCTAGAGCTAACAAAGGTTATGAATTTATTCTAATGGTTATAGATGTGTACTCTAAATATCTATGGACATTCCCCCTTAAGAATAAATGTGGTAAGAAAGTTGCTAATGCAATGGAAAAACTGTTAAAACACAGTTCTCCCATTAACATAACATCGGACAATGGTACCGAATTAAAAAAATCGCATTTTAAGGCGTAAATGTTGAAATATGGTATAAATCATTATTTTCAAATACAGACAAAAAGTGCGCTATTGTAGAAAGAGTTATATGCACAGTTAAAGAAATATTGTATAGGGAATTCACTATATGTGGCTCACATAATTGTATTAAAATATTGCCACTAATCACAGATATGTATAATTCTAAATTTCATCGAACGATAAAAATGCCACCGAAAAATATTGTTGATAATTCGCTTTTAAACACTGTATACAAGAACCTTAAGACAGTGGATACTATCCATGCTAGGTTTAAAATTGGTGATTACCTACGTATATCGAGCGCGAAATATGCATTTGATAAAGGTTTTCAAGTGAACTTTAGATACGAAATATTCAAAATTATTGCTGTGAATGAAACGAACCCTCGGACGTATATTCTACAATATTATACAGGCTCTCCTATAAAATGTAGATTTTATGACTGGGAAATGAAACTGGTCATGAATCCAAATGTGTAACTTGTAGATAAAATACTCAGACGTAGTGGAGATCGCGTATTGATTCAATGGCTTGGTTTACCAAAAAAATCTGCGACTTGGCAATATAAATGCAATATATTGCCTTTAATTTACAAAATTTAGAGATATCTACGAGTGTGAGATCTGTCTGATAGGAAGTAGCTTCCGTCACAGGTAGTGTGACTGATACCTTGTTATTTTCGCTGTTAGCGGAAATTAATGGCTGTCGTCATTAGTTTACATCTGGTCTTCAGAAAACATAATAAGTGTGCGAGCCTCGCCGGTGTCCTCTGTTTCTCGCAGAAAAACATAATTAGTGTGCGAGCCTTGTCGGGTTCTATTTCCCCGGAAGTCATCAAGTATACTTTGTGTGTGCCGCCATGCTTGCCTGCCCACTTAGACGACAGTCGAGGCCTAGCAGAAGGGAAGAAAACAGTTAACTATAGACAGAAGGTGTGAATTTTGCAATGATGTAAATGTCTGTGTAAATATTTTTTAAAAAATATATATTGTTTAAATCTTTGAATTGTTTTACTGGTGAGTACAACCTGTATCGTTTTACTTTTAAATTGTGTGTATTTTAACGTATAATATGTAAAAATGTATTTACTGACTACATTTTAATAACTGTATTTTACGTTAAAAATATTTTTTTAATTTACAATTTGTCAATGTTAACACTGATGTTACACAAACCTGTCACACACTAGTAATGACTTGTAGCCAGTCTGCGATGATGGCAGGCATATGTACATCACTCAGATTTTTTTCTTTGCACATTATATTACACTGTGAATTTTCCTACATACTTCTTACATAATTTTGAAATGAAAGAATACATTTTATTTTATGTTATATATTTTACATTTAAAATTACAAAATGTTGCAGTCTTTGCGAACAGAATATTCGCTTATTACATACTTTGCAACCTCACTTGTTACACACAAGATTATAATACCTCACCAACTAATTGTTTTTACAGAATGATACTTTGAAAATATTAAATATGTTACACTGTACTAATAGGGATTTTTATAATGTCTTTTTCAAAAAACAGGTAACACTATGGTTTAAACTATATTTGAACACAAAATTATTTACAGTTATAGTATTATGTAAGTAAAGGTCTAAACTATATTTGATAACAATTATAAATACATAATAACATAAAACTTTTACATGTTTGTAAATAACATGCCTTTGTGAAATACGAGCTTCTCTCTCATATTTACATGTTTGAAAATATTTATGTACATCAACAAACAAACATTTCATCTACACCGAACTCTCTCAAGGATTCAGCCTTACACTGAGTACAAAGATAGTGCTTATAACATGTATGTAGATCAGTTTCGTACATATCAACAAGTTTGTGAAAACCAATGTATGGGAAATAACGTTTCATGTTTACAATTTTTATATTGGGCGAACAAATATTATGCGAGATTTTCTCTTGCCCTCTACCTAGAACATAGACAGAAATATCGTCATATAATATAGAACTCACTACTTTCCACTTTACCACAGACATAACCGCACAACTGTTCTCGCAACAAAGGCACACAGTATACTGAGGAGAGTTGACACTTACTTGCTAGTCACCATCTTGTGATGATTGTGTAGGTGTGGATGAGACAGAGAATGCTGGCACTTACTTGTCGGTTGGTGGTTGGTATGTAGGCATGTTGAATTGTCTGTATTCAACAACCTCTTCTGGCATGGATGTTAGAGGTGTGGTTGGCAACATGGCCACCACCACACAATTCTCCCTGCAGCAATTTATACTGTCTTGCGATAGCTCGTACATGCACGGGTTGTGTGCCATTAACCAATGACCGGTGTCATCGCATGACTTGGTGTATGTACCACGGCCCATATGGTAATCTTCTTCCTCTGGCAACATGTACATCACCGAGGCATAACTGCGGGTGATACCTATGTATGTTGATGCAGGGTGAAATGGCAGCAACATCTTGCGAACTAAATACTTAAAATAAGGTAACCCCACTTTATATACTGTTGGTTGGAGTAGGGTGGGGAGTACCAGTTTATACTGGTGATTCCTCCAGCCACCCTCAGTCGAGCTTCGGAAGTCGAGAGGAGAGGATGTCTCTAGAGGTGAGCCTACAGGGGTGGGGAGAGAGGGGTAGGTAGGAGGGGTATGCTAAATCTTGTGTAGTATCAAGTATAGGCTTCAGGGGTAGAGTGGTGGACTATGCTTTAAGAGTATGTCACAAGAATATGCAGGGGCTAGATGGGAGGGGATATGTCATAAGGATAGGTGGGAGGGGGAGTATGCTACAAGGTAATAGGTGGGGGTTCAAGGATGGAGGGGCAGTACAAGGACATGCTATTTGGATGGAGGGGGAATGACATAAGGTAGGGAGAGGGTAGGAGAGGATACAGAGGAGTAAGCTATAAGGGTATGCTAAAAGGGTATGCTATAAGGATGGGAGAGGCTACAGGCATTGTGCTTTAAGGTATAGGGAGGGGGTAGAAGAGGCTACAAGGGGGTATGCTATAAGGGTATGCTATAAGGATCGGAGAGGCTACAGGGCATATTCTTTCAATGGTATGCTATAAGGATATGCTATAAGGATGGGAGAGGCTACAGGGCATATTTTTAATGGTATGCTATAAGGACAGGAGAGGCTACAGGGGCAGGATATTCAGGAGTATGATATAAGGGTTTGTTATAAGGACAGAAGAGGCTACAGGGGAACAGAGGAATATACACTTCCCCTTCAAGACACTTAGGCACAACTTGTACCAAAAGGGCCCATTCCCCTCACTTCCCCTCACTTCCCTTCACTTCCCCTCTCCAACCCATCCAGGGGCAGGGCATAAGCTCTTAGCCAATCACAGGCCTCATGGCACATAGGTGCTTTTAGTACCAAAAGACCCCAACAACCAATCCCAGCCAAGACCATGCCCCCTTTATGACCCTCTAGGCCAATCAGAGCCATAGCACCACCCAGGGGAGGGGTTGGCCATGTTAACCATATGTAGGTTAGGCCGGTTTTGCTCCCAGTTGCCACAGTCCCCGCAAATGGTCCCTACTAGTATAATATTCTGGTTGATGCTATCTTGAATGCTCAAAAGGAAATCCTCTAACCACATGTGATTACTCCTATACAGATAATTAATTATTTTCAGAGAGACAAAAGTCTCTTATTTCAAGCATTATCCTTACCCATCCCATTGAGTGTGAGTTACAGCCATAAGTTATTGAGTTTAACACGTCTAGAAATATTTTTTAACAACAATGTATTAACATAAATTACTATATTACCTCTTGTAGACCATTATAAATACAATGTGAACAATGTTTCGCTATTACCAATTACTGTAGCAAACTCATCAAAGAATTTCACATTCATTCAACCAGAAAAGGAAATATTAATAATATGAGTAATTAAATTGTATCATGCCAAGTTATTAAAGTGTAATTAAATACTTGTATGTCAGTTCAGAAAGAATGGTTTGTATGTAACTTATATTTTCCATTGTTAAGTATTCATTTGCACGAAGAATGCGAAGCAAAATTGTTAAGTTGTACTAGACAAATTCCAGATGATTGTGCAAAAATAATAGTAGAATTAGAAATACCATTATGGATACCGTTAATGGAAAACGAGTGGATATTTTGTACACCACAGCCAGACAAATTAACAGTGCTGTGTAGTGGCCAGGAGCCACATGATGATGTATTAAAAAAACAGGTAAATTAAAATTCTTACGTAATTCTAATGTTTTGGTTCAAATATATTGTTACAAACTCAATCAATAATTACAAATGATGTTACTAAATATGATACTATTGTGCCTAATATTATTCTTGATATTGATTGTTGTGCTACAGGAGATTAAAAACTAAATTTGGTGGACATAAAATAAGATCTGCCATTAAAACATGTTGTTAACCAAATGATTTAAAGTTTGTAAGTCATAAAATTTAAGAAGTTGAGAAGCTAATCGAAGAAGAACAATTGAGGGAAGCACATTCGAGTTCTGTTGGATAGTTGTCAATACTAATGTACATTTCAATTGTAATAACATGTATCATTTTAATGAATTGTATATGAAAGTGTTGTAAGAAATGCAATGTATTCAACAAAGTAATCGGTCGATTCTGACAAAATAATAATTGTGATTTTTTAAAGGATATTTCTTTTAAGCCAACTATTGTAAGTAACATAAATGGCTTAAATGATAGTTTGTATTAGTAGGAAAATGGGGAAGCTGGTGCAGGTGCTGGGGGCTGAGGAGCCACTGGTGACACAATCAAGATGGCCGCCATCATGGCACTGTCCGCCATATTGGATGATGTCACGTTTGCCTTTTTTTGGATTTAGATTTTTTGTTTTTTAATTTGGTTTTTTTTCGACTTTCACTTGTTTTACGTCGTCTGCTTGTGACATCACGTTTTTTACGACTGTCACTTGTTTTTAGCGACTGTCACTTGTTTTTCCTGCTCGTAATCTGTGACATCATGTTTCCATCGTTGGCAGCCTGGCAGCGCTGGTGTCGCACCTTCTTTTCTCCGTTTTTTGCTTGGCAGCGCTGCAGTCGCCATGTCTGTTTTCTTCATCTGCTAGGCGGTGCTGCAGTCGTCTGCTGGGCGCAGCCATGTTTGATACAATGTTTACATCTGACACTGGAAGTTAGAGTGCGGTAGTGGTGCTGCAGGTAACGGTCAAGTTCTAAGTGTCTGTTTATGGGGAATTGATCCTTATGATTTTTTAAAGTTCAAATTTGACTAAAAGAAATCCTTTGCCAGGTGGGGTACCCGACCATTCAACCTTTGGGTTAGCATACATGCACCTTAGTCAACTACACTGCGAGTGCAGACATGAGTTAGCTAACTTTATATGTTGTATATGAAGTATTAATATATGTATTTTTAATACTGCATAGACATACCTATGCAAACTAGTTTTTTAATAAAAGTTATGGGTTTAAATTAAAGTTAAAAATGAACTACTTGACATAGATATGTATTTTTTTTTTCATTTATAGTTATTGGTTATGCTAAAGACATACCTATTCCAACTGGTTTATAAATAAAAGTTATGGGTTTAAATTAAAGTTTTAAAATATTTTTTCTTGAACTACTTGGCATTTATAGTTATTGGTTGTGCTAAAGCCATACCTATTCCAACTGGTTTTTAAATTAATGTTATGGGTTTTAATATTTTTTCTTGACTACACATGGAAATATCTAGTATTTTTCGATTATGGTCATTGGTTGTGCTATAGACATACCTATGCCAACTGGTTTATTAAATTAAAATTATGGGTTTAAATATTGATTTCTTGACTGCTTCGCATGGCTATGGCTAATTTTTTTCTTATGCTCTTTAGTTTTGCTAAAGACATACCTATGCCAACTAGTTTTTAAATAAAAGTTAAAGTTGAACTACTTGGAATGGATACATCTTATATTATTTTTCATTAACAGTAATTGGTTGTGCTAAAGACAATTCTGTGCCAAATGGTTTTTAAATTTTAGTTATGGGTTTTAATTTAAGTTTTAAAATATTTTTATCTTGAACTACTTAGCATGGATTTGCCTCATACTATTTTTATTTATAGTCATTCGTTTTGCTTAAGACATAGCTACGCTAACTAAATGTTAAATTAAAGTTGTGGGTTTAAATTTAAAGTTTTAAAATATTTTTTCTTGAACTACTTGGCATGCATATGTCAAATATATTTTTTTAATGTTCTGAAAGTTATTATTTTATTTTAATTATTATGTATAAATATGACTATTTATATTTTTTTTAAGGTTTGACCTGTATGAAAGGTCTAATGTTTATTTCGGCGTCCCCTTTTCTCTCTGCAACCAGGAACTGTAAGGAATATATTTTTTTTCTGCTTGCGTGTTCAAAAACAACATATTTAAAGTGTATTTACAACGAGGCGTATGCTATAAGTTTCAAATATACTACCTCTAACAGACATTAGGAGGTAGCATATTTGAAAAATATTAGAGTATTTTTTCTGACATACTAATACATAAATTAATAACACCTCGCTGCAAAGAAAATGTTATGAAAATCATCAATGTGTACATGTTCAAAAACAAATATATTTTAAGCGTATTTACAACGATTCGTATACAGGAATTCTCAAATATACTAGCTCTAACAGATGTTAGGAGATAGCATATACAAATTTTTTCCCCTGAAATTCCAATGTACAAATGTTAACGTCTCGTTGTTAAGTGTTGTCTGAAAAAGTAAACACAATTTCAGTCCTTTGATTACCTACAGAAATAATATTGTTGTTTTTTGACATAGAGAACCATTTCTAACATATTTTTTCTTCAAATTTTTACTGAAAAAATATTAATGATTTTCAAATGTATAGGTTAAATTATAGTGACAAGAGACAAAATATATTTTATAATTTCATTTTATTTTAGCTTACTTTTGTACATCAGTTTATGCATTGTTTCACTTCCTGGTATGGTACCATCAGAACTGGTTTAATGGCTTTTCGCTGAAAAAAAAAAAAACAAGCAAATGTTATGTTATCTTTACAGCTTAAAAAATAACAAAAGCATTGCCTTCAACTTTACCATCCGAATGGCTGTCTATAGCAACCATGCGTATGGTTCCCCGAGACGTTGGGACTCGGGGACAATGCAGTATACTAGCGAACACTGTGTCCTACCATTTTTATTCAGAAATTTTTTTTTCTTTAAAAGCTCTAAAAGTGTCACATACTGCATTGTGTTTTACAACGCTGGAAAATAAAAAAAGCAAGTGTAAACACAAAACAACAAAATTTGACAGCTGTAGAACAGACGTATGAACGAGCAGAATAAATAATTCAACAGCCGCACACTGTGTGTGTGACACAAAGCAGAAAAAACATAAAAGGTTAGAAAATGACGACAGTGAAAAATATATAACAGAGGAAAGAAGGCACAAAGAAAACAGATGTGAGAAAAGCCACTTTTTTTCTAGAGGAAAAGTAAGTCCGACTCCATTACCCACACTATTTCTGCTGCTCAAGTTACCAATTTTAATTTTTTTCATTTGTGTGACTCAGATGCAGACAAGTGTTGTTTAACTCCCCTAGGCAAAAGGCAATGACTTAACCCCTCCTAAAGCCAAAGGCAACAACACAGCTGCAGAAATTGTTTTTACTGACTACACAAATAAAAACATTACAATCATAACACCAAGTTTTTTCACCAACATACACTGTCAACTAGTCATTCATCGACAACCTATTTTTCCTTCATCTTTAAAATCATTATCATTTTCTTCGCCCAGGAGAAAAGGTTATCGCCAAGAAATCCCAGGGTGGTGAATTATGAATGAAAATCAAGGTTCGGGATGAAGGCTGGGTGAAATCGCTTCAGATTTTACGAGCCGCACATCAACCAGGTACAGGCGTATTATTTAGAACACAAATCAGACCCTTTCCAGTTCAAAGATCACCATCTTCACCCGGTGGGGGAGGGGGCGGGAATCAACAAACATACAAGCCTCCCCCCCCCCCCCCCGTGATAAAAAGGTTCTTTCCAAAACCCCAAGACAGTATAGAAAATTATTTTAAACTGGAGATGACGAGGTTAGTGCAATCACTGTGGATTGTTAACACGCCTCATCACCCAGGGTACTGGTATTTTACTTTTTAGCCAGCCCCGGCTCCAGTTTAGTAGTGACAAAAGTATGAAAGAGGCCTGAGGGAGAAGGGGGTGCGAAATTTCTACAGATTTAAACACCCAGAGCGAGGAACTACCAATGTATCCCGACCCCACAATTGCACACCTCTCCCAGGACAGCTATGCAATTATACCTGTTCCACTCTCCAAGATTTAAAAAATGTTGCCGATGAAAAAATAAAGCTGCAGCTGGGGGAGTGAGAAAAAAAAATTATATTCGCTTTCCAGTCATTAGTTTGCGATGAAACAGCCTTAACTGCACGTCCAGCAAAAACGTAGTCGATCCACAAACATTGCTTGCGACGGAAAATTAATTGCATGTTAAGCCATCTGAAAATACATATAGTTGCTCCCACGAACATTGGTTGCAACTAAAAAGTCCACCAGGAAAAAGTACAGCTTTAATTACGTGTAAAGACCATGTCGCTACCCAAAAATTTTGGTTGCAACGAGAAAAAACACAAGGGCATGCAAAGAAAATAAAAACATTCAACGCAGCTTTAACGACACATTTGCCACCATTTTATAGCAACAAAATTTATAAATTGTATTAAAAAGACCATGTACAAAATATTGAGGAAGATGTAAACTTGTTTTTTATTCTGAAATATAGCCATGTGGTACTGTTTGTATACCATCATCAAGTATTTTGCGTTTGCCATCTTGCCATATGAGCGCTATTTTATTGCTGCATTGTGTATAAGTGTCATGTTTCTGTGATAGTATGTTATTAATATTGACTCTAATTATTATTTGCTGCTCTGTCAAAACCTTTTGATAATCATTTAAAGTAATTTGATTTTTTAAATTATTTCTTTTTACGCCTTTTGCCCTTTTGCAATTTTCCCGCCGCATATGTACGAATACATCTTGGCTCGCAGACTCACAAACTCGCCGATTTGAACCCCCTGACACTCATCTTTAAATTTCCCAGCCACATTTCGGTTGGCGGGGGAATAGCAGGCGGTAGGGGCAGGAGGGGTAGTCACTGGTGTCCATCTCCTCAGCGAGTATGGGATCTGCGGCCAAGTCTGCATAAAAGTCATCAGTTTCAATTTCGTAGATAAGCGAGTCTGTATTTGTGTACAATAGATTTATATTTGTCATCATACTTTGATTTAATTTTGTCATTGTGAAATTTATTCATAAGTGTTTATGAGATATCTGATACAGTGAAGCCGGCATATATGGGTTTATCAAATAAAATCTTTTCTTTTTCATTTTCAATAGTGATAAATTTTTAGTGTAATGTTGGGCAATTAGTTTCTTGACACGCTGCTCACCAGATCCATTGCCTGTCTCTTTCTTTAAGTTTTGATTAATTTACCGAAAACTGCATTGTTTAATAGTTTGAAGAAATCTTTATCGAAGCTGTTAGTTGCTGCCTGTAATTTCTCGGTATTTAACTGTATGTAAGGTTCAAGAAATTTTTACTGTTCGAAATGCAAAACTTTATGTATTTTGGTAATTTTTAATCCGTGGTTGACTGCCTGCTTCAGAGTGACGTAGTGTACAACATAATTTTCTGTTTTCTGCAGAGTGGTAAGTAGCTTTGTTTGTTTTCATCCGGGTGGACACTGGCTGACGGCTAAAAACGGCATAAGTCTGTAGGCTTCGCGAAGTTTGGTGAGAAATTCTATATCTACATCCAATATGTAGCCGAAAAATGCATCATCGGGGATGGAGGTAATATCGATATCTGCGTGGACCCTCTGAAAATCACGTATGGGTAGGGGCTGAGACATGACCCACCGATACAAATTATTTGCGTTTACATACTGGAGGTAGGTGGAGGCTGGCTGTCATCGTAAGTGACTGGTAGGTACTTATTGTTAGCCTTGCTGTACCGTTTTGTACACTGAGCCACACTCCCTCTTATACCCTGTTCATTAAATAAATACTTATCAGAATCAGTGAGGAGTTCTAATTTTACTTTTGTTTTTTTCAACATATCATCAAACGCGAATCCAAGAGCACTTACATAATGAACACAGACGAGGTCATAAGTATCAATACATATTTTTCTAAAGAACTCCAAGACATCTGCTAGTAAAAGTACATTGGTTGTCAAATAAATATTGGCATAATCTTGAAGTGTGTTACAAATAAATTCCTTCCATAGGCCTACATTCTTGGCATGTCCATAGTCTTCTTCAGCAGTAATATCCGTGTCCATTAGCTTGTTGTAAAAATTGTCGCTGGGGGCCAGCTGTCCTTCTTCGAGTTTCTTCAGGCTGTCCATGTAGTCGTACGGGAAGACTCCTTTTCTGGTCACAAGTTCGATTTCATCTTGATTGAAATTTTTTGCAGTATTCTGGAAATCACTTCGTGTGGCAGATTGTCGACTAGCGTGGCGAGACATGAAGCGGAATGTGTCGATAAACTGAATGGAAAATTTCTCCCCCAGCGACTTTGAGAATGTAATTAATTTATCCTCCTTAAGCGGGATAATTAATATTTCCTTTTCGTCGTAGCCTAATTGTTTGATGATAGAGTTTTCGTCGTAAATTAAATTGTGGAACAGCACTGGCAGTTTCTGTGGCCTCCTTCGCAGCTTGTTGCAATTATTACATGCCGGACCCTTGCATTTTCCTGTGAAGTGGTCGTGATCCATTACTTTCCCTTTTTTGTCGGTAATTTCTTCTTCACAGTAGCAGCATGTGTCAGCCATGAGGGGATATAGTAATTGATGGTTATCGAGGGGCTACATTGGTTCGCTTGTCTCATTCATTTCCTCTACTTGGTATCCAGTTTTTTTATGTCTTCAATAAATTAATTTTTGTTCTGCATTTTCTCTGGCATACATAATGAGGTTTCTTGGCAGGCTAGCTGTCTTGGTGGGAGGTATCATTTCATCGTCTATTTCTATGTGCATGCAGTTACTGTAGGCTTTGTGTTTCTGGTATGAATAAGTATTTGATGTTGCTGGGTACGGCTGACAGGTGTGAATCGGCACAAGCATTGCCTCAAAATCGGCGTAAATTACAATTGGCATCTTATCGCCAATGTGAAAAAGTTTAAATTTAAGAACTGGGCATTTTCCATTCTTATCGTGCTGCGGCATCTCGACTCTGGCAGGGGCGTGCGGTTTACAATAAATTTTGTGTTCTTTTCATATTTCAGCGCCACTCTTGCCTGTCACTCTCAGTCGGTCGCCATACATTTTAAAACACCTCTTGCATATGTAAACTTTATGTTAATGAACTGTCATCTGTTTTCTCATTACTGCTGAGAAATTTTTAATATAACAATAATGGCTGTTTTTCACCTAGGTTGTTAGCAGCAATAAATCAAAGTGTGTTTCTTGTTCCTCGTTAGTTACATGGCTAGGTATTATTTGATTTGCATCATTTGGTATAAATGCATTTGTTGAAACTCAAAGATTTTTATCTGGAGCAGCGATGTGGGGAAATCAATATCTTGAAAATTAAATCTAACTTATTCTGTGTACCTCATATTTACGCGCTGCACATCATTCCCGCTAACATACCGTGTCAATATCGCCCATTTAAAGCATATGTTGTTCTCGTTTTGTGGATGTATTACGGCGTGTTTTGACTTAATATCGGCGATGAGCTCTAGTTGGCACTAGCTTGTTAATGCGTAGCTGTAGGCGTCATACTGCTTGTAGCGTCCAACCAGAGCCCCGAGACATGTATTCTTGATCTTCCTGACATATTTTCTCTATGCTGGCCGACACAAATTCCTCAATGTCGCCTTCATTGCTAAGCGGTACATTCTTTTGTTTTAATTGCCTTGTTGTTGTGTTCCTGATCATGCGGCTCAGGTTTGCCATAGTAACATTGTAAAATATATGTTAAACTTAATTGGCCCGTTTTCAGCTATTTCTTCATTTAGTTAGTTTATAAGGTTTTGTTTAATATCCTCAAGGTAGCTGCAAATATATGTGGCAACGTCGCTCGCGTTTTCAGCGATGTAGGTTTTCAAACTTGCTCTGAACGCTGTCTCTGCTAATACAAAACCACGGACGCTTGCGGCTCCTAGCTCTACTGTAATGCGCGGCCTTACTACCTGCCGCTGTACCTGGGGGGGGCGGAGGGCGGGTCTACACGAACCTTCTTGACAGGGGGCGGTGCAGGTCCTGTACATTTTTTAACATGTGCCTTTAATTTATCTACCCTAGAATAAGTTTTCCCCCAGTTATTGAATGTTTGTATTAACTTATTAGTGTTAAATGTGCAGCCTGCTTCGGGTCTGCGTGCGTAGCCAGTGTTTTTAAGAACGTAATTGCAGAATTTACAATTTAATGTAGCCGCAAGCTGTGTCATACCTGAGCAAGATCGTTCGTGTCTGTTTAGGTTGTCCTGGCGTGAAAAGTGTGTGCCACACTTGTGGCAAATGTTGATGACGAAGTTCTATGTGCATGTTGACTCATGTCGCATAAGTTTTTGCGTAAAGTAAAGCGCCTATTGCAGAAGAAACAGAAAAATAGTGGGGCTGGAGTCGGACTCACAAAGCTGAATAATCGGCCCTAGATTTGGCGCCGAAAAGAAGATTAGAGGAGAAGTAGAAGAACCAGCGACGCGACTGCTGTCCATGGCTGTCTTGATAGTTGATCAGCAAGAACTGAAACAGTAAGGCTCAAAAAATGATTAGTTATGTGTCATCAATATTTATGACCATTTAGGAGCTGGGTAGGAAGCGGGAGAATCAACAGCTCTATGTTTTTTAAAATGTTACAACTGGTTATGAAACAAAAATTAAGTTATTATACAAAATAATTTAAATTTACTGCAAATTGAAAGCCCTAGTAACACATTACTTTTCTATTAAGATTATTATTGTTTGTTAGAATTTGATATTTAAAAATGATTACTGAACAAAATATTTTAAGGTTGTATTTTAAAAGATCTTCAATATATGCTCATAACACAAGCATTTTGTTTAGATTGACTGTCAGAATTTTACATAAAAAAACACCCCGCTTAGGATATGGAAAGGTATATGGTACATAGATGATTTATAATGTGTTGCTATGTACCATACGATAGCGTACAGGTAACTGATGTGGTTAGCGACGAAGAATGCTAACAAGGTTTGCGGAACTACGACGAAGGTCGACCCACGGAGCTTCTACGCAAGCGACGACCTTTACCTAGGAAGGCACCATCAATGTTAATATTTTGCATTATTATATGTAACAAATAATATGTTCACGCTCAGTCATACATAAAACATGCATTACAAACGTGTGACAGAAAAGAGGCAGTCATACAGAAAAAAGCATGCAGAGTTATTCTGAAAAGCGTGCATACAACGACCAATATTCTAACACGTAAAAGCTTCTGGCTGCTAAGGGGATGAATATTTCGTAAATGAAGGTTAGTAAACGGGGGGTCTGACTGAGGAGAGATAACATCGCTGCCCCCTCGAGAGCTTAACGATGTTGGCAAAGCCTTGTAGTGTTTTCATTTCCGGTTCACTTATCATGTTTCTGTACCTCTTTGGGAGATGAAGGCAGGAGACGTCGTCCAGGGTACACGTCACACTTTTCCCACATGGCGTGTCGATGCGATGGAACCGCGTAGCGAAATACTTTTTGCCGATTTCCAAATCGGCGAATCTCTTAAAGTGAACAGTAGCATTGTAAAGTTTTTCAAATAGAGTGTCCATGTCTGGATAACATGATGTACTCGAAAACGCAAGGAAGCACTAACAAATATTTCTGCACTTATGAACATACAAAGGGTTAAATGCAACGTACACTGACAAATATATGTGCGCACTCGGGAAGGAAAAACTGAATTCAGACTAAAAAAATGTTATAAAATCACGAAAAGTAAAGTACGTGCATTGCTTTTCCATTTCCCGCCATCTTCACGCCTCTGTAGATTATATGTACGAGAGACGAGTTCAGCGATGCCATTTCCAGTTCACTTATTATGCTTACATACCGCTTCGGGAGATAAATGCAGGAGCCGTCGTTCATGGTATACATCACACTTTTCCCATATGGTGTGTCGATCTGCTGGTACTGCGTAGCCATGTACTTTTTGCCTATTTTCAAATCGGCGAGCCTTTTGAAGTGAACAGCACATTTGTTCGGTTTTTCAAGTAGAACGTCCATGTCTTGATAACGTGATGTACTCGCCACTGCACAAAAGTACTAACAAATAATTTTCCGTGCCTGCAAGGTAATTTTTATATCGTGATTTCTTCCCACCTAGTCATTAAGAAAACTTTTTACAGTTACATGACTTCAGTTTCACCACGTGTTGTTTATCGTTTGTCTCTGCATTCCAACATCCATTTTCTTAATAAGACCACGTTCAAACAAAAACATGCCATGTTCTGCTCGCAGGCACTAAAGTTTGATTAATATTCATATAGAGAGCTTTAATTTTCTTAAAGAAGGGCACTCGTACACTGTTTGCAACTCGCAAATTTTTACATTATCGTTGCATTGGATTGATAGCCAGCGTTCCTGCTCTACCCCGGCTACAAACACAACTCTGTCAATTTTAACACTCGATAGTTCACTGACTATGCTTCTAATATTTTCATATTCTATACCACCATCTAGCCATTCCTACCCGTGGTAATGTTTTGTTAAACAGCGATTAGTAATTTTACTTTTTTTTATAAAGTAATTGCCACGTAAATTGCAGTAGGAATTTACACGTCACAGTAGTACCATCCGTGTAGGATATACTAAGTTCTTTAATTATGAATCCAATTTGAGACTGATAGCCTTGAACATTGACGAACATGTCAAAGACTTATTGACAACTGACTGTCGGTTCATACTTGTGTCAATATTTTAACAACTCTATCACGTACATTATACATGGCTAAACAGTCATGAATAATCACTGCATAAACATTCGTATTGGCAGGCAAATTTTCGTCCGTTGTCATTTATATGCACAGATCGATAACACACGACTTCAACTGATCATCTTGTCTACTGACATCGAACACTAGCAACAGAGCATTGCGAGCATATTCACTGGGTTCGAGTGTCGGTGAAGGCACCAGACAAAAAAACTTTTTTGAAAATCTGAAAACATCTGGTATAGGAGCATGAAAGTAACAATTGGTAAAATCGACATTCAAATCTCCGAACGAGAATTTAAAAAAGTTTTAACATTTAAAATGTTTATGTGATCGAATTTAGTAGAGCTATCGGCCTTAATGACGTCCTGTTTTTCTGTCTGAAAAGATAGAATAATGTAGCGTGGTTTTTAAGCAAGAAAACTACTTTTAACATTCCTGTTCACATTCGTAGACTGTGGAACATTGGGACAGGACTCTAAAGACCACGTTCGAAAAGCTACGTAAACATTTCTACCCTTCTCTACATATTTTAGAAACATTATACATTCTGATATATTTATTTGAACATGCTGCAGCATCCATTCTATGCTATCTAAAGACAAGTTCACTACTTCTGGGTTGGTGGCAGTATCCATGATAGCATTTGTTTGCGTATTCGCTAAATGTATGATCAGTCCTTGCTTCGAATTAATTATCATATGCTTGTAATCTTCAGCAAAACCGAGCAGCATTGATAAAGATGCACACATTTCAAATTTGCCGCCAACGTAAACAGGAAGCGTGTAGTTATCTTCAATACTCCAGCCGGACATTTTCACTGTGGGCAGTTGATTTCGGGTTAAAGAGAGAGAATTTTTTATAGTGGCCGTGATACCGAGGTCTCGAGTCGAATCCAGTTCGACTTCATTCAATTCATACGAAACACGCCGAATCAAGTGTAGTATATCATTTTTAATTATTTTTGCATTTTGAGGTGCCCCACCATTTTCTTTGGTTATTGTGCCGCGAAATCTAGGATACGAATTACAGGGGGCTGTATAAATATCTTAATTTTGAATGGGGATTCGAACCTCTGACGACAGAGGGTAGGGACCCGGCAAATATGAAACATAGGAATGAAATTCTGTTTTAGTAATTGTTTCATCATAACCTACTGCCTGCTCGACGTTAAGTATTTCCACGTCCATTTTTTTCACAGTTAAATCATTGTCTTTTCAGATAACTTACATTTTGATGTGTTAATGCGCCGCCTAAACATAATGAGCTGAACTGTGATTTATTAGCCCGACCAGGTTTTATATTATTCTTAAAATTCAAACCCATCTTTTTTTCAAATGTAATCGCAGTGTAATTTCTTCGTCGCGAAAATTAATAAGCCGATCTTCTTGATCTACGACGCGAAATGTAATTTCCTGCACATTCTTTGCAGTTACCGCAGCATAAATAAGTGTTTTAGGTACTTGTACTAACTTATATCCTGGAGGTTGGTTTGGCGAAAATTCATGCAGTGTCTGAGCAGGTTTGTCGTTAAGATAGGATTCGCAAACCAAATTACATGTTATTCGTATTATGTTTATTGGTTATCTAGAAAGAGGGAGTGTAGATTCCTGCAGTTTGTCCGCCTCACAAATTTTGTTTTCGTAACCAAGCAGCAAGGCTAGAGTATCTTGTTTTCGGAAATCAATGTCTGCACTGCAAATAATTTCACATCTTAAAGTATTGGGATTTCCACATAGTATAAGAGAGTTGTCGGGCAGTAAGGCACGGTTGAGAAACGCAGCTACATCATCGATTTCATAAGCGACCTCGGGTAAAGTTATTTCTTCCGGCTGTGCTGCATCGAAGACTAACATATAATTGAATATCGCATTCCTACGATCCATGTTCGGAACGGAATTGTACATTTGGAAATCCGTCAGCGCTACTGACCACGCCCCATCAAGCTTCAGAGGAGTGGGAAATGCTCCGAGCACAGATCGGAACAATTACCTAACAAAATCAAAGTTATAGACATTTCTGATGTTTTGCAATCAATTACACACACTTTTATATAAACACGAAAGAAATCTCAGACATAGGTGCCCGCAGTTGTATTCACTGGGCCCCTGTTCCGGCAAGTAGTTGTAAGTTAATGTAGTGTCGCGCATGTAATGTTTAAATTCCGGAAATGGATGTCAATTTCAAAAACTATAGTAAAACTGAACACTGTTTCCTGACTTTTTGTACGCTACCCAACGCGTTCCATTTCCATTGCTGTTGTCTAGATGCCACGGTTTTCTCGGCAGAAAATCGTGCATGTAAACGCCTTTGAAATTTGGAATTCTTAACTTCCGCACGAATTTTTTTATGTCGATGTTTGTAAGCGTACATTTATGTAATGTTTTTAAGATTTCCTCTTTCGTCGCCTGATTTTTTTGCTGTTTATGGCCTCTTCCTACTGCATACGGCTTCAAATGCAGCCCACGTCCATTTTTTTCGCCTCTTTTTTTGCAGCACCAACAGCCCTGGCAACACTACTAAATCTTCCGATACGGCTACCTAGAGCGCCCAAGGCGGGCAATACCAGCGGCAAGAAACTGCCTCGCTTTTTCCCACCCTTCTTGCGACATGGTTTTCTTGCTGTCTTCCTACAAAAAGGAATGCCCATCCCAATTTGAATTTTCGATTTCGTAAGTTTTGAAATGCTCCAAGCTGAAAGTCGTTCACCAAACGTTGAGTTGGACGATTTAGCAATATATTTTGCTCTCTCTGCTAATTCTACGTCGGCAGTGTGTCTGTCCGCTAATTTATTGGCTAGCTGTGTATTTTATATCGTGTTCCCTGCAAGCAGAGTCTAGCATATTTATACCTTAATCACCTCATGCTAATTTTTTAGCTAGCTTTGTACCAGGTTCACAAAATATATAGCCATGTATGTGCACTTCAAAGGGGAAGTGATTAATAAGCGCATTCAATAATCCCCAGCCAGATTTTTTCACGACCCAAACTCTTTGTGGCGTTATTACAAAGTACTAACACTTTGCAGATTAGTCTTTTCAGTCACACGTAGGTCACCAAGCAAGAAATTTCGCCCCCAGTACGCATTACTTCCGAGGACAAAGCGGATCTCGGGAATCGCGAAATGGAGTTCTATTTCCCAGTACAAGGCTTTTTTTGTGTGAATTCCAGCTGCTGTAAAATGTGCATCTTGCTAAGTTTACTAGAGGAACCAAATGGGGTTTGATACAAGAATGTTTATCTGTACTCAAAATCTCTACAGCAGCCAAAATACAAACATCTGGAACAAATTTTGCGAGAAGTAGATGGACTTGGTTTCTATACATTTAGTGACACTGAAAACGTCCCGCCAAACGAAGCCAAGTCTAATTCCATTTTAATTTTTGATGATGTAACATGCAAGAAACAATCAACTAAGCAGAAATACTATTGATGGTTCGGCATGTCATAGTAGATCTGTTTTATCTCTGTCAGACTTAATCGCGGATGCAATAGCAATTGTTAAGAGACAATGGAAACCTATTTGTACTTTTTCGAATGGACAACACAAATTTACGACACATTTATTCAGATCACGTAAATACAGATATGATATTTGAAAAGTTTAAAGACGTGTGTGCTGTATGCTGGAAGGACCCGCACGGTTTTTTAGTAATAAGTAAATAATGTCCCTTATTTAAATGCAGGTATCAGCGTGGTTTCGATCAGTTCATAAGCATACACCAGTAAGAAACGAGCTTCGCCATTTTGAAATTGGCCATAATGGCAAGAAAAGAGGCATTGAAAATTGCATCACTCAAACTGACGACGGCCAGTGCAGTATTGGCGGGAAATGACTTAAACATGTAGGTGAGCCAAAACAAGCAGGCGATGTGGCCAATAAGGCTTATGTTCAGTCTGCAAATTCAGAAACCTTAAAAGTGTTAGCAGCCACGTTAGAACGTTTCCTTGCTAGCATTATTAGTAATACAAAAGAAATGCCGGTAAACACATCAAATTTAGTGGACAAAAAGCTGGAAAATTTAGAGAAGTGGTTGATTGAAAAACATAAGGAATTGATTATGTTTCCACTGGCTAAACTATAAATCGCTATTACGAAAAATAAGGCTGCAATAGCTTCTATTCAGCATCCGTCAGTTCCCAACAAGCCTGCAGTTACTCAACCTGTGGCCTGCAAACCTGCTCCGGTCAAACCTATGCCGGAGGAAAAACATGTATAAGAGCCTTTAATGTTTTGTAAAGGTTTTTATTTTCACACTGTGCACCATGAATACCTTTACACTGTCGAAATTTGGGCACGGAAGCAAGGTGGGCATTAGCAAAATTATTGACGAATTTGAAGTAATGATATACTCAAAGCTTGCGCAAATAGAGAAAGGTATTACAGCCAAAAATATATAGCTGCACTTGTAGAGACAATGTATAGTGATCAAACCTTGAAACACTGTTTTCACATTCATGACGTGCTGGATAAACATTGCAAGTTTATCACTGACGAAATTCGTAATAAAGACAGCTTGGTCGATTCACGTCCAGTTCGATTTAAACCCATTTGTACTGACGCGATAGCTAATATTGAACGAGAAAATTATATAAACCAGTAAAGATAGCTTTTTCAATGTAGTATAATGACTGTCGCCACTGAGTAATTACATCGCGTGGTGGAAAACATTCGAGCTAAATATTTGTTGGCAAAACGTATGTGCATGGAGTGAGATGCTACGTTGGAGGAAACATTCAAATCAATTGTGTCAAATTAGACAGTTTGAAGCAGCAACAACAAGCACAGGAACCGGCTGACACCAAGGAAAAAGTGGGCTTCGAACCTGCGGTCAAGAAGAAGAGAAGACAGGTCGAAGACTATATGCCCTTGGCCGAATGGAAGCGTCAGAAGCTAGCTGCACGTAAATGCAGCACGAATGCAGAACATTTTTTAAAGTCATATACTCCCGCACTAGCTGACAGAACATACGATGTGAATAAACCAAATAAGAAATGGTATTTGGGAAGTACAAAATTTGTTTTCCTTCCCTATAGTGGTTTATAATTTGGCGGTGTTACAATACGTCCGGCAATGGCACTGTACAAATTGCTTTTTAAATCTAACCCAGGCGACTACATGCATGCCATGCTGCGACAGTATAAAATACTTTTGACTTCCACCAGTGCTCATTTGAAAGATAACGATGCTTATAGTGATGCTTATAAAGACGAGTCGCCTTCAAAATTTAGTGTTATTGCAGATTTGTTCCCAGATATCGTAACAGCCTCTGGGTTATTTAGCAATAGTAAAATTGATGATAACAGGCGATTAGATTATGTCTATTGGAATGATGTGAATGAGCTAGTGGATCGCTTGAAATTACTATTACATTCTCCGAGGGCAGGTAACGATTCTCACAAAAACGAAATTACTAGCATTATCGAAGATTTACATGAAAGTGGACATATTGTATAATGTCTCGCACTGAAATTGCAGCTGAATTACACAAACCTGCATGCAGAAATTATCCTAGACACAGAGTATTAGTTTTTCGCTTGAACGATCTTTTTCAAGCCGACTTGGTTAAAATGTGACATTATGCACGATACAAATCAGTCACTCGATCCATAGCCACTGTTTTACGTGGTCACAAGGCCCCAAAAGTCTTACAAATTGACCTAGGAAAGGAATTTTTTAATCCAGAATTCCGCGCGCTAATGATAAATTATAAGGTCAATCAGTATGTGACAAGTACAGGCATGAAGAGCGTAATCGTGAAACGCTTTAGAAGAATCGTATTTTTCAAAGGTAACTATAAATGGTTTGATATTTTACCTACGCTAATACACGAATACAATCATTCGTTTCACAGAAACTATTAAAATACGGCCTGTTGACGTAACAGACGATTCGTTATTACACTCTGTGTATAAAATTGAAAAGAAAATTGACCCATGTAAATTAAAGGCACACATTGGCCATAAAGTACGTATTTCGAGACATAAAGGCGTATTTACACGTGGTTTTAATCCATAATGGAACAACAATTTATACAAAGTTGTTAAAATTCGTATCTATGAACCCCCTGACTTACTACCTAAAATATATTATAGGTAATTTAATGAAAGGAGCATTCTATTCACATGAGATACAGCCCACAAAGTACCTGGACGTATTTATGGTACAGAAGATCTTAAAATGAAGAGGAAACAAGCTGTTTGTAAGTTGGATGGGTCATGGGCCTGAATTCAACAGCTGGATATCGAAGTCATCCATTATAAAAGAGTAGTAAATTTCGTACTACCAGAAGATTGCAAGAAAATTTACGAACATTATGTAAGTATCGAGAACCTGCTACTTTTGTATTCACAGAGGAGGGGATATTGCTCGACCGCAGGCTGATGGACGTAGCGAGCACTGGGGAGAAGGTGAAATACCTTCCCGCATGAAACAGTTACAATGACTACTTAGCATATGTATGCCAAGTAAGTCACGAAATTTTTTAAACTTTAATTTAAAAACATAACTCTTATTTACAAACTACTTGTCATAGGTATGCTTATAAAATTTTTAATGACAACTTTTATGAAAATAATTAGCATATGGTACCACTGTAAAAAGAAAACATAATAAAATTATTAGACATATCCTCATCAAGTAGTTCATAATTTTTTACAATTTAATATATACTCATAAATTTAATTTAAAAACTAGTTGGCATAGCTATGTCTTAAGCACAACCAATAACTATAAGTAAAAAAAAATATTAGACACATCCATGCCAAGTAGTTCAAGAAAATAATTAAAATCTTTAATTTAAGCCCATAACTTTTATTTTAAAACAAGTTGGTATAGCTATGTCTTAAGCACAACCAATGACTATAAATGAAAATTCCAAGATGGCGGATGTGACGTCATCCAAGATGGCAGACAGTGACATCACGGTGGCCGTCTTGATTGCATCCTAGGCTCCTCAGCCCCCATGTCCCTGCACCAGCCCCATCCATTTCCTACTACTTGTATGTTAGATGTGATAAGCCTAGTCCGAGACGAAGTCTCAGATCGTTGGACAATGTACAACTTCAGCCGCTAGAGCTAAATGTCATAGGCACCGATAGAGGTAGTAAAAGAAGATAAATGAATATTTACGAAAACAATGATCACTGTAAACATCGTTGTTTTCTTACCCTAATGGGGAGAAGGTGCCTTATCCTTCGGCTGAGGTTCCGGCAGCGGACATCGGGCGTACGTGACCAGACATAGTTTCACTTGGTGGCGCCCCGTGTTTGCTGGCCAGAGGGTATGTAGGGCCAGCGTTCACAACTCCGGGGCGGTGGAGAAAACAATGAATTTGTACACACGTGCTGTGTGCTGCTTTCTCTCCGTCCTGGACCAAGCAAGGTCAGTAAGGAGCTTAAAAAGTAGGATTATAGTGCACTCGAGAGATTGTCTTCATTCTCACTCGACGGCAGTGCTAGGGGAATCGCAGTAAGGCATCCCATCCATCACTGCAACTGGCCAGCCACTTTGGGAGATCGCAATAAGGCACTCCAAGACTACGGCAACAAAGCCACTATGAAGATCGCAGCAAGGCACTCTATGGCTTCTTAATCGACGTATCATACTTCGTTCTCCACTCCTTCGCCAGTCGTGTAGCATAGTGAGCTATACATATTTTGTACATTAATGTATCAGTGTACCAAGCAATCGCCAGTAATATATCAGGAATCATTTGAACGTCAAGTTAACCGTTATTCCAACACCTACTCGCTGCTTTCACCAGCCCCGATTACTCTTTAATAGAGTACCATTTGCAATGCCTTACAAGAAGACTGTTTCAACCTGCTCGGAGCTGTCCGTCTGAGTGTCCAGCAATAATGGCCAGGATAATACAAACCGTTTGCAAGGAACAAGCTTTTGAAACAGCCGATAATTGTTCCTTACTATAGTTTGTCGTAACAAAAGACAATGCTATCGGTACCGCCATTGTTTTACTTGTCGGTTAGTACTGAATTGTTAATGTATACGTGCTGAAATTTACTAAGAAAATAATAACTGCATTATTTGCAGCACCGGCAACTCATTTTATTGTAAACAAAGTCATGATTAAGAGTACCCATTTATAGAGTTCATAACGATGCTCGTTTACCGCTACAGTTTATTAATATATCGCAATCAGTAATAAGCTGAACTGACTTTCAATAATTATGTTACATACTAGCATATCCATACCTACCCAACCAAATTCATATTTTCAAGTTGGCTGTTGTAAGGAAATTTTTTAACATATTAACTACGTAATTATCATATTATTTGCATTCTGTCATCTTCAAAGCTGATGAATTCCTTTAAATTAATTGCTTCGTTAGTGCTAATAATCTGCTTAGCAAAATATTATGTGTTATAATAATACATTTTTTGCTGTAAATCAATTTGGAAGTAGGCAACTGCCAAATAAAATAAAAAAACGATAAAACACCTTTCTGCGCAGGACAGTTATATGTAGTTATGTTTTAATTTTTTTTCAGGCTGTCCTGTAGTAAAATTGCCATAATTTAAAATGAAGGTATTTATAGCAAGTATTTAATTACTGTCTTATGACATAGAGGCCAACTCATAATAAATAAAAATTACAAGCCTATACAGGTCTGTGGATTAAAATTTGGTGTGAGTCAGATATTTTCAATTTTTCCATTTTGTGTGTTCGTATTTTGATTTAATCAAAATAGACTCTAAAAATTTTGACTGGATTCAGTTTCTTGGACGTACTCCATTGCAAATTGAACGACTGTCAAAGAAAACTATACAAATAAAAGAAAACCATAATATAAGCAGAGTATGCTTTAGTCAGCAAGATACTGTTGCGTGCCATGTTCCTGGAGGCCAGTGGTCGGCGGCTGTTTCGTAACACCTTGAGGGCTGGCCGATGACTCAAAGCCCGGGTGGCTCAGTGTGGGAAACCCGCCTAAACTACGTCATAGATACCTGTCCCAACTGCGTCTTAACCCTTCGAGGGCGGCCGACGTGACTACAAGCACATCCGAAACATGATGAAATATCTATTTTAGACCCCTGTAATGCGGGGAATAACCGACTGTCTGGGCTAGTATAAAACCACAGAATCGGCACATTTGAGGAGAGTTCGCTATTGGTAGTGCTAGAGGAAGGTGCTACGCCTGTGGAGAGAGACTGGTGAAGACATCTTGGTGACGTCAAAGTCTACTGTGAGGCGGCAGGCGGCTACCTTCGGAGCAGTGTTGGACGAACCAAGAGGACTGCTGCGGCGGGCTGACAGGCGAAGAGGAGGTGCGCGACGGGAGTCGAACAGAAGACCTCAAGAGTGAAGACAGCGGTGCACTCGGGGTGCTGCGCAGCACATGGTGAGCCAT
>PNEQ01000380.1:0-22207 GCA_003012365.1 Medauroidea extradentata
TCAGGTTTCTTCATAGTGTCATAAAAAGGTATTCGTGATGGTGTAGTTATTAGCTCTTCATGTTCCTTAGCATTCTCAGAGTGATGTAAAGTGGCAGCATCATTCAGATTACAAGTAGTACTTGTTGAAGGGAGTGGTGATAGCATTTGTTGTGCAGATGATGAAGAATCATTATGATCCAGTGTTGTTGAATGTTCACTCAAGATGCCTTCTCTGTTAGTCACATCAAAAGATGAAGTTGAAGCAGGGAGGTCACAGTTATTACTGTGTTCGGCATTTTCCATTGTTGAGAATTTTCGCTTTAGTTGAGAAGTTGATATTTCCACGTTGGGACCCGGATCATCAATGCCTTCCTCATATGATTCTGTAGCTTTAATTGGCTGTGCATTGTTGGAATGTAGTAATTTACATTGCTGAGTAGAAGTAGGAGTCAAATGACACACATTCCTTAAAAAAAACAGAAAAAAAAAATGCTTTAGAACAAAAAAACTAGCACAATTCTACTGTGACTCTACAGATGACAGCACAAACCCGTTGTAATGGAAACAAAATTGCACAGCTAAACCTGAAAATATTAAAAAATTTGAATGTGTACGTTTAGCTGTTACAATTATAATAATTAAATTTTTTTTTTAAATACCACCTCATGTAAATACATTTGTAAATAATATACAGTAGTTTTAACATATTTTTTATTCCTTGTCTTTTATTGTGAGTTTTGCAGTTAGTGCTAAGTTCCAACAATGTAAAATTTAAAGGGGGTGAAAAAATTTCCTTGCTATATTTTTAAGGTTTACTTGTAAAAGGACATTCAATGTAGATAGGCATAGTACTCAACTGTAAATGATTTAGTTTCCTCTTATTACAACTCTACAAAAGCCCAGTCAAACATTATAAATACTAAAAGGGAGAAATCATTCTTGAGTAAATAAATTTCCCGTGGCACAACTAGAAACTGCCCTTACAGAAAAACAAATTGCTAGAAATATAAATTTCAGACATAAGACTCAGCAAACATAACCTCTCAATTGGAAATATAAATTTCAGACATAAGAAGCAGCAAACATAACCTCTCAATTGGAATTTTAGGGGGGAAAAGAGTTGGCTTTCACTTACCTATGTGATTCAAGCCTTTTCACTGCAGTGTTCTTCAGCGTCTTTTCACAAACTGTGCACAGAGCCACACACTTATTATTTTCTTTGGCATACTTAAATCCTTGCTGACTCCATAAACTTCACACACTCACTGACTCCTTGGTTGTTGGCTTTAGTTAATACCAGTTCACTTCGGTTGCACACTTTGCCCTTGTGTTGAAGCTGTGTGTTCCCATTTAAGGTGAGCCAATTGGCCACAGCAGTTCCACCTGAGACTGTCAAATTGTGTGTTTGTGTGATGCGATATTTGAAAATTTTACTTTGTAGGATGACAATGTTGGTCAGAGCAAAAAGCAAACACAACTGCTTCTCGTAGATATTGATTGAGCCTCACATCTGTCCTTAAAACACAACTGCAATTATGTTGTTGCTAAGCTCCAACAAAAATTGGAAATTAGCTTTCAGAAAAATCTTCCAACAATTCTAAAGTAAATAACTCGACCATCCGTCAGTGAAAATCCAACCTCTTCACCTTTTGTTGGTTTTGTCATATCTTTACTAATGTTTTGAGCAAAATATTACAAAATGTTCGACGTAATGAGCAAGAAGCACCAGAATCTTAATACTGAGACCTTTACCTTGTTAACTATCAATTTAGAAGCATACATTAACCCATGTTAATGTTCAAACTAAAAATAATTTTTATTTCAAACACCATTTGTCTTGTAACTGTACTGGGTATTTGCTATACTGACTTTTCTGTTTCCAAAGGAAACAAACCACATCTTTTAAAGAGAAAGGTGGACTTCCTTCTCTGCTTTTGTGGTTTAACACTATAATTTCTTAAATTCCTTTTCTGATACTGCTCACCTGACTAGCAGCTTTTTTATCCCTATAGAAACATTCAGCTGCCACATTATTTGTTTTATCACATGTAAAACAAGATTTGCAATATTGAACTAGCTCCTTTTCATGGTCCTTAGACCCTTCTTGACCTGAACGAAGACCCCTGTGACGTATTGGCCAGCCTCTGTAGCATAGTTAGTTAGGCGCTGGTCTTCTGTACTGGAGGTCCTGAGTTGGAATCTCCACTCAGGTATGGCTGTTATGTTGCCCTTTGCCTCTCTTCTTCCTCATCGGCTCATAAGAAGTTAAAGAGTGGTAAAACCCTCTCACTTCACTCTTAAGTATTTTTTTTCTACTTGCCTGACTAACTCTAGCAGCTGTGCAATCGAAGTTAGCTTGGGTGCAAACGTAAAATAGCAACTAAAATGTGGACACAAATTGAAAAACATAACTTGCTTAAAGTAGTCTTCCTCATGGGGCAAACATTTACTAAACCTTGAAATTCAGTTACAAACTGCTGCATACTTCATCTAGACATTAAACATTTTTCCAATAACTTTTCATGGTTAATGTAGCACCATTGGAGGTTTCATATTTTATACAAGTATCTATGAGCTTCCCTACTTCCCAATTTTCCTGCTTAGCAAGCCTGAAAATGGACTGTTTTCATCAGAAACTTTAAATAGTGCAGTAGCATAAAGTATTTGACGTGAAACGAAATTCATATTCAAAACCTTATGAAAAGCTGCTAGGAAAGAATTGACTGTCGGTAAACTAGTAAGACTACAGTTGTGAAATCTGGGAATTAAGTTTACCAGACACATATGGCAAAGAATTTAAGTAGGGCAGAGCTCACCCGAAATTGAAGTAAATGGGCTAATTCCTCCCTTTGAGTCTCTTTTTCGTACCAATGTGCATGCCGAACTCACAGATCATCTAGTTTGTCTCCAAAACCTAGACACCTTCTTCCCCAACATTGTCGCCAATGCGGGTTTTAACAGATTTCCAATCGAAGCTGATGACATATTGATCATCAAAAAATTACAAAACTACAAAAATAATTCACTTCAGACTGTAACATATGTACAGGCTAATACTCCTAAATAAGTTACAAGGTGCAGTGCCCCCTGGTTAGTTATCTGTAGGACATTTTTATAACCAAATTACCGTAATCACCCATGTACCACGCAGACAATTTGTCCAAAATTTGGATGTCTGAAGTAGGGTGCGCGTCTTACATGGATAGTTTCTATTTTGAGGGTAGGCGCGAGCTGTAAACTTGGCTACAACGCAGGTGACTGACACTCGCGGGAAACTTGGCAACAACGTGTGTGGCTGGCACTCAAGGAAGCTTGGCAATGGCGCAGGTGGCTTGGCCTGCACTGAGCATGCTCAGGAATGCGGGTGTGTAGACATCCTGTCGCCATAGTGTTATGTGCAGCAGGCATTGTTCTGTCTCCGCGTGGTCAGTAATATCATTTCACAATGTTATCGCCCCATTACAATGTCGAAATGGCTTCGTTCTTTTACTGCCAGTAAAAAGTTGAATGTGATTGCTAAGGCAGGGGATATTAGTGATCATGCAGCAGGCAGAAAGTATGACATCTCTGAATCTAGCATCAGGCAGTGGCAACGAGACAGTCAAGTTGCAAGACTGCAATGTAAGCAGGCATGCTTTTAGGGGCATGATAGTCAAATTTCAATCGGTAGAAGAAAGACTGAATGCATAGGTAATGGAATCACTGCAGTTTGGTTATGCTGTTATTACAGACATGTGCCAGATCAAGCTTTGAAGATTGTGCGGGAGTTGGGGGTAAATCCAGAGTTCAAAGCTAGCGCAAACTGGATTTACTGTTTTTTATAAAAGAAATGGCTTATCCATATGATGGAAAACCAGCGTTTGTCAGTGACTTCCAGAGACGTACAATAAGCTAGTAGTGTTTCAGCGTCATGTGATACGGTTGCGGCAGCAGCATTTCTACCTTATGGGGCAAATGGGCAGTGCAGACCAAACATCCTTCTACTTTGAAATGCCCAGTGACGAACGGTCAATTGTTTGGACATTCGGCTGGCCAAACCCAACGCAGCCGTATGAATTCCTCAGTTTTTTAAGCGAGTAGTAGAGTTTTGGTGTGTGGAACTGGAAGAAGAAATTATTTTTTGAAAAAAATTTTTTAAAAAAAGATTTTTTTCTTTAAATTCATTGACAATGACTAGGAAATACAAGAGGAAAGTTTCACAATAAAAAGCCAAAATTCTATGAATACATGATTATTTTACAAATATACTTGTGTTTAGAAATGTACAAAAATTTATATGTTTTATGTAGACTAACCTTCAACTCAAGTTTCACAGTCACAGTAGTGGTACTTTCTGGCTCAGCCTCCAATTACACCAACTTATACCATGGCAACTGGGTAGTAGGAATTGTAAGCATTAAGAATTCTTTATCCCGTTACTCGGTGGGTCATGAGTGGGCATTGATAACAAAGAAGTAAAGAAATTTATAACTTTCTTTTTACTGGAGATTTAATGCACCCGATTGTACCTTTACAAGACAACAGCACATTATTACCTCGTGGTTACAAAACATATAACCGAATGCAGCCAGCCAAGTGCCACAATAAAAACGGTGGACCTCCATAATAATAAATATTAAAAAAATAATCATTTTTTTGACCCATCCCTGCAATGGTTCTTACAAAGCAAACTCGGCCCTCTGGCCCCTGTACTAATCCCGCACACCTTGTATCGGCATCTGCCCTGGACCATAGCTACTTGAAGAATAAGTTCTCTCCCTCGCCTTGCACGCCCTCACGCGAGAACAGCAAGAACTCGCTCAAAATAGCGACGATGGTGTGGTGCCAAATACCTTCTAAACTTATGTACAACACACAGACTTCAAAACCTTTTCTCATAATAAACTTTAATAACAAAATAAATGAAGAAAAAAATGTGCCAGTAACTGACAGGAAAATGTTTGGGGGGGGGGGGTGGCTAGCCTACATCACCTCATCAGAGAAAAGTCCAAGACTGGAATGCTTCTTTCCGCTTGACTATGGGCTAGCCAATCTGAGTGCAGATCAACACAGTGGCAAGCTTTAGCCATAATTTAATTTTTTTTAAATAGCACCAAAACTTAAATGATTACAACATAAATTTACTTTGATAATTTCCAAAGCTCGTCTATACAAATCGTTAAGACACCCAGCAAGGCTAGTCTATAATGAAATTTAACCAACATGAAACATTAGGTCAAGAACTCAGGTACATCAGATTTAAACTTAGATATTATTAGAGAACATACAGTAAAGTCTCATTATAGCAAAGTGTCACAGTTCTTTGCTATAGCAGTGTCATCGCTATAGCCAAATTTGGCCGATTCTGACCACTAAAACTGAAAAATTGCATTTAAACTGTCATTAATCTTATTTACTTACAAAGTAGTGCGTTATTTTAAAGAAATATAGGTTTATTGTAACAGGTAACTATGCGCTAGTTACAGTGATACCCAACCAGTATGGGTGCAACTATTCGCTAAGTCAAAACAGGCCAAAAACTCCACCGTGTTATGTAAGTGGTTATCAATAGCTTGACCGCCTCAAGGGTGTCCCGCCCGTGCAGGCGTGTGGCAAGAGTGCATGCACCAGCAGTCAACATGATTACACTGCCGGCCACTGCAGGCCAATGGATCGCCGCTGTAAAATTGTGTTCCATCATTCAAACCTTGAAGACTTCAGCTGCGGAGTGACCCTGACCTGAGCATGCGCTGCCGAGCGAGCGATGCTGTGTTGCGTAATAAACGTGCACCTAGATCCTCATCCTGGCGGCTGGCGAGTGAACAAGCATCTAGGTACCCAGTCCGCACAGAGCGGCAGTGGACAGCATGGGTACTAATTCACAGATAATGCTTCGTGTCTCCATCAGAATGTGCAACCGTGCTTAACACATTAATTCTTTTACCGATTGAATTAAGTGGTGTCCAGTGTGATTTTCTGTTGCGTACCGGGATAAATCAGCATACCTATAAAAAGAAATATGTTATTATAGTATTATTTATGCTGACTTTTAACAACAAATTTACTAACGTAAATAATATGTTTTACCGATGCTAAAAAACGCTAGAGTACAAATTGTTTTTAGTGAGCAGCAACGAGTTTGTTTCGACATGCCGGTCCATGATATGGTTGTCCGTATCGACATCAACCGGCCTCAAAGTTTCCACTGCAGCCTCAATCTCTTCTTTTTTTTTCTTCCAAAGTTATCGACAAACTGGATGGTGCTAGACCATATTCACGGGCAACGTCTGCCCGTGACCTTTTACCTTTGTCTATGTTCCCTAATATCTCATACTTGGTAGCGAGCTCCAAGGTCTTCCTTTTGCTACCCATGTCATAAAATAACATGAGAAATATTTCAAGTCTCAAAAACTGCATAGGTCATCAATAATCTTAGCACAAAATCTAATCGAAAAACATATCATAATCCAAATAAAATAGCGTAATTGGGTAATCAATAACAGCGAAAAACTATGTACGTATATCAAAATCCAAAGTCGTAATCGAAAATCGTAATCAATAAATAAAATCAGACAAGCGAGCTGTATATGAAACTAAACACGGTTGAAAGCACAATGATTAACTACGGAAACATAGGTAATGGTCACCTGGGTTGAAAAGGGGTGGGAGAAATAAAGGGCGCAATTCTATTTATAGAACAAGGCGCACTGAGTTTGGGGAGGGAAGCGAGATGTCCAGGCAGAAGCATGATTCACGTGGTAGTACCAGCAGGCTGGCATAGAGGAGGTGAGAGGAGCTGCGGTGTGCTGGGTCGGTGCGTGGGGTGAAAGTAATCTGTACATCCGGCTGTCAAGGTAACAAATACTTACTCACTTCACTAGGTCACGTACATCTACTTCACATGGTCACGGATCTCGCTGCAAGTCTGCGTCACACGACTCACCATACATATTTCTACTCATAATATTCACGTATTTCATGGAATTTTTTTTGTGATTTTTTCACAGTTTCTCAAAAAGACTTTGCCATAACCGTGTTTTCGCTATTTCTACTGTACAGGGATTATGTAACATATTAGTGCTGTGTCTGGATGCAACCGTGGATGAATTAATAGCAATATGAAGTAATATACAGGATGTCCTGAAACAATTGCCTAATAAGCACACCACGTGAACCCTGTGCTAAAAGGGAGATGAAAATGTTAGTTGCAAAATGTTCTACGATGACATTTAATTTTTGCAATGTGGCAATGTAGCACTGTACAGTCTCCTTTTTTGCACTCCACAGATATCTTACTTATCTTACCATTCCTGTTGTGATGTGCATATTATTGGTCCAGTCTAGGTTAAAATCCTGAGTAGTCCAAACATGATTCTGTGTTTTCTTGACTTAACATACATTAACTAATACCTGATTTGGAGTGCAAGAGGGTACAATCTCCATGTAGTGTTGGTATATTGTGCACATAAAATTTACATAATTTTGCCACTAATGTTTTTGTCAATAAATTAGCCCAGGATTTGCATAGTGTGCCTCTTAAGCGTTTGTTTGTGGACATCCTGCATATATGTATTAACCTTGGCCCACCAGTACAGTTATTATTATTTATTACTTAATGTTTTAACTCTGTAGTGTTTGCTTCTGCATGAGCTTATCATGAGGACACTGCATCATAGTTCATGGATGTTGGTTGGTGTAAGTACTAAATACAAGTCATTATTGGAGATGGTAACATCACTTTGAACAGGAATAAATATTCCTGTCAGACTTCACTGGCACGCATTGCTTGTCAAAACACTGACAAACTGGGATGTAATACACAAGAACGTCACTGTCATAGTAGGCCAGGCTCACATTTACTTTACCGGGAGACTTTGACAGGGACACCTAACACAGTGAACACAGTATACATATTCAATAGTTCAAAGCACACGGCTTGGTATATTGGAGTTCTGATGGTAATATACACTGGCTAGCTGGTAGTAAATTCCAACAGGAAACAAAGGAAACAAATTCTCATTAACGAAAATTATTAGCTGTCGATTACTAAAGTGTGCACACTACAAAAAAAATTGATTGGAATTAGGGAGGGGGTTTTGGCAGCCAAATACTGAGCACCACCAAAAACATCGCAACTATACAGATGTGTTGACTAAATTGTTTTCACTAACTTGACACTAATTTGTCTTAGTACATGCCCAACTTTTGTTAAACATGTTTAATAATTGAACAGAATGCATCCTAAAATCCACTTTTAGTTGCGTTCATAGAACAAATGCTGCCAGGTCAAAACCTTATAGATAATGTATCAGTTTACTTCTCATAGCTCCCAAAGTTTACCACAATTATTTTAATAATGATTAATTTTTTTCAACAAATTTAAACTATTTATAGTAGGTGCAATATTTGAATTTTTATGGAGTTCTGAAAAAACAAACTGCTACCTCTAGGTCGAAACACATTAGAGACATTGGTTAGCTGAAAATATAAAGTTACTCATCTGAAGCATCAGTATGCAAGGTGTCCCACCGAGTTCCGTGACGAAAGCCAAGATCCCCTCAATTATGACTCTGTGAGAGTTTATTAAGCTAAGTGTCCCTGAGTCTGTTCACCTCTGCACGCTCGTAACACTGGGGAGTGGTTAAAAGTTTGTTGAACATTTTCACTATCATCCAATAAATTTAAAAGTTTCAAAATAGTGTGGTCCTATTTTCGTGGCAGCGCCACCTCACATAAAAATCAGTGGGTACCCAATCACAGTCTAGAGGTGACGTTAGCAACTTCACAAATTCACTGCTCCCAGCAACCCTTTCGCACACATTTTGTCTTCATCGGAGCTTGTAGACGGAAGGACATTACTTTGAACATCACTCTGCTGCTGTGCCAGATAGATATGGGCCATGAACCACATTACTTGTAAGACATAGCATGTTGGTGATTTGGACTTATTTTTGTGATTTGAAAGCTGATGTTCAGTAAGGTGGGTGCAAACTCCACTTGAGGTGTCATCAAAAGCTTCTTAAAGGTGTGGCTACATTAGCTTTTGTCATGCTCAACAATCGTCGCTGTTGGATTGTAATTTTATAACTAAGTCGTGTAATTTTTCCTTATTCTTTTAGTTTTCTTTTTCATTATTGTTGACCTATTATTACACTCAGTTTTTTATAGAGTTGTTTTCTTAAAGTTTGTGAATTTCTATTGATAACGTTTTCTTTATTTGATTCCATTGCTTTTGTCTTTAGAACAGCAGATGACAATCTTCTGGGACTGGGCTATAATAGCTTCCAAAAATAAATTAACTTTACAGTAACACCATGAAATGATTTTCTTACAAATTTTACTAAAAAATAAAAATGTACTTTGACTGTACAAATACTTAATGTTCAGTTGAAGGGAGGGTATAACTTTCTTGGGTATTATTTTTGTTCATAATGATGGAATAAATCATAGGCTGCTAGGTTAACCAATTAAGTATGTAGATAGAATGTTGAACCACTCCTAAGCTGGTACTTCTTGACAGAAATACACGATGAAAGAGACAAACAAAGTCGCGTGAGTGCGTGGTTGCACAACGTTTTGCCGACCTAAGTCTGTTTCATCAGGTGAAAAGTAGGGACACACTTAGTTACGGTGGTGATGGTGGTGGTGGAAGCATGGTTGGTGTCTCTAGCATCCAGGATACAAACTAGGGCATGGCAGGAAGATTCAAAATGAAAGGTTGTGAGGGTTTGAGGGTGTGCTGGTGTACGGTTTGGATTATCTGATATTGAGACTTGGTGGTTGTCTGGACATTGAATTAATTTGTTATGAGTCAGCTGATGTAAATGAGGTTTCAATAAACCATACTTAAATTATTTAGCTGAGACCAAGTGGAAATAGTTTTGCGCATGTTGATATAAATTGATAACAAGTACGCTAACAAACAATGAAATTAGTTCAAGATAATTCCAGTAAAATTATGTTGAGATATTCACAATAACATTTATTTAAATGTTTTTCTAAGACCACTATGATAAATTATTGCAAGGAAAGTAACAGTAAAACTTTTGAAAATTATGAACGCGAATCCATCATGATAAAATAACACCAAAAACATTGCAATAAAAAAATGAGAAGATGGATGCAATAAAATATGATTAAAATTGTGTTTGTGACTCGTCCAATATAATGTAGCTGTTGTACACTTTTCTGCATCTACTTTCCATATTGTCTGCTGCTGCACTCTTTACCTAGATGCTCGTTCAGCTTCCAGGTTATGTAGGGATGAAGTATGTAAGATTTAGGTGCATGTTCTGGCTTGCTGCACTCTAGTTAGTTTATGGACATTTGCCGTGTAGTAGTTATTTTTACCACAGAGACACTGTTTCATTCTTAAGGGTTATACTTTTTTTAATAACATGCACATATAAAAATTATGTTTTATCTTACTTCTGTGGATGCAATCTGCTCTGTAAAACTTTGCATCAATACTGACTTAAAATATTTTGGGAACAAGAAAATGGTTTATACAATGTTTTAGGGTAATTTTTATTCCGAAAATTTCAGTGTATTGTATTAAATTTACTTTTAATTTAAAAACTCCTTTTTTTTTTTTTTTTTCAAAACAGTTTAGCTCTGTAAATATATTAGGAAAATATTTGTTGTTTATGACTTTTCCAATAACTTCATCATTAACAGCTAGAAATCACTTAGGAAACAGTTTCTGATAAATTAGTCCTTTGCAAATTAAGAACCTGTGTGGACTATGTTTAGAAATTCATATGCTTTATATCAGCATTTTCAGCTATTTACTACACATGTATGGATAGTATCCACTGTATTGACTCTTTACCAGGACACTTCTATCAAGTGTATCCAGGTCACCACCAGTATCTCCTTTCAAAGATTTTCTGTTCCACACCTTAAACCATCACCTTTTCGATTCACTTCATTTGGAAACGCTTTGTTATGCGACACCTTCATAACTATGGACAGTTGAAGCTGAAGCAGTTTAAACTATGAGTTGGTGGTTTTATATTTAGTTTTACAGTTTTTTTTTTCATTAGATAGGGCTTTTATGAAGTTGTTCTAGTAGCTCAAGCAGTATTAATGTTCGCAGTACTAGTAGCTGTAATGTCAGTTGGATGAGCGTTACAAACTATCAGCCAGTCACCACCTGATGGCTTGTTTGGGACGATACCTTTGAATTTAGCAAATCATTTTATTTGCATTGTGTATAAAATTTGTTTTTGTAGATGTCTAGTTATTACATACAGTTTACTGGTTGTATTGTCATTTTATTAGCATATTCTTCTGTTATTGTGGTAATTATTTACAGATGTGTTCGTTCCATGCCCTGATAACTTGCTAGTGAATTTGTACGAATGCAATGAGCTGGTAAAAGATCTTCTGAGTCAACTGCCAACTATGTTTACAAATGTTCACGACACCAATTCAGCTTTGGGAGCAGCGCTACAAGCAGCATACAAGTTGATGGTATAGTATTCAAATAGTTTTGTTTAAAATTATTTTCATACCTTGTAAAACATGTTAAAATTTTTAAAATTTAATGTGCAGTATAGAGTATAGTTGAAATAAGGTGCAGGTTCTACCCGTTCTATAGCTGCGGCCTTGCTATTACTGAACTGAGCCATGTTTGACCCACAAAATCAAAAAATTACATTAAAATTCATTTTAAACTTATTTAACAATAAATTATATATATACACATAAAATTATTATGTATAGGATGTTTGGAAATTTATATTACAAACTTATAGGGCTAGTAGAAGACTGAGTAGTCAATAATTTGAGTAGGAAGCCATGTCCGGAAACGCACAGTTTCCATGCTACAGCCATTACAATATGTCGGATGTGCCGGTGTTGTTTTGCAACCGGATAGGATGGAAGAGGATTGCCTGATAGCATGTGACGTCTACCCTGTTGACATCGGAGGATTACACATGACGTTCTGGAACATCTTAAGGGACAATTTGGGTAGAAATGAATAGGCTGGGGTGGTCCTACTTGCATGGCTTCCCACAATCGCTGGAATTAACGCCATTGGATTATTTCCTATGGTGTCATATGAAGACTGATGTACGAGACTCCTGTAGAAACCGATGAAGAACTGGTCGCACGAGTTATGGTTGCTGCACAAGAGATAAATAGGTCACCTGGTGTGTTGTGACAAGTGTACCGGAACATGATTTGTTGGTACAGTATGTGCAACCATGTTGCTAGTCGTCACATTGAACCTCTGTTGTAGTGAGCAGTTTTGTATGGGACACATCCAGTGTAGAAGAGAGACAGAAACGTGTTTTTCCCACAGTTGACACAAATGTTAGTGTGATGAATGATATTTCTTTTGTTATGATGGTGTTGTTACCAAATAAATTTGACTTTTTTCCATAATGAGTCAAACGTCACTTAATTCTATACCTTGTTTATTGGGAAGGGAGGGGGTATGTGTCAACTTCCCAGAAATTTCTTACCATTTCTTCCCAAAGGAGGGTAAGGAGTGAAAAGGGGAAAATAAAAGGACTTGGATATAGAATAAATATTCTCAAATCACCACATTCACCAATATGAAACCAGCCAAAAACAGAGTCCAAAGTTACTGGTTTGCCATCAGTCCTGCCTCCAGTTACAATTTTAAGAAAGAGATTGGCACCAATAAGAAGGTTTATAGGGCTAGGAACATTAAACGTGGTGCCTGCCAACTTTAGATTAGACACAGCAGTACGAACCTTAGAAGAAATTGTGACATTTGAAAGATTGCCAGTAATATGTGGTAATATAAAAGCATCCAGAGCAAATTGACACTACCAACTGGAGAAATAACAATTGAAGCGCAAATTCTTGCTACATTAATTTGGGTGTTTGATAATCCGTATAGTAGTGGCTAGTAGGCTTTAGTATGCCTTAAACACAGTTTTTGCATGCATTTATCTTGCTGTGTCTAACACTGCCTGTACAATATATGGATTGATAGTGGAATCAAGAACTTCTTGAGCCGTTGGCAACAAAATAGTTTGGTCCGAACTGGACACTGCAGAAATGACTGCTGAGAGAGCAGGTACAGTTTCAGCTGGAGGTGAACCAGATATTTCATCCTCATGGGTAATCTGCAGCTCAAAGTGTAATAAGGTATGGTGCTTACTAACACAGTTACGACAGTATAAAGGGGCAGTTCGTTGGTGTGACTTAATTAAGCAGTTCAAACAGTCTTTTGATTTTTCATTATTGTGAAGCAATTCTGAAGAGTCAATTGATTAAACTCTGGACATCTGTATAGAGGGTGCGAGCTACTGCAAGCACAGCATTACTGAAATTAACCGGTGTGGAAGTTGGATATTTGTGATTACTATATAGTTTTTTGCTGAGGGTTCTGTTTTGAAGAAGCTGGTGCACTGATGTTATGCACCAAACCAACTACTTGATGTGCTTGACAGTGTTTTTGTACAAATGTGCATAACCCATCCAAAGCTGGAAAGTTATAGCTTAATGGCATTTTCCATTCTAATTGTTACTTATATTCCAGCCACTTACAGAATATTGGGAGTAAAATGAGGTCCCATTCATTTACTGGAGCCCTAAACACATGAAGCCAGACCATGTTCTGGGTGATAACAGTCAGAAGCTGACAAAATGACGATGGAAAATGAATGGAAGCAGCGTCGCTTGCAGCAAGCCTTCAACATGAGCTGCCGGCTGCTGCTGTAGCAAGGTCACACACTTCTTTAACATGACCTTTGGCTAACCAAAGCAGCAACATTGCCTGCATCACAGCTATTGCGAAGATACACAGTTTGTTCTAGAATGCGAGACTGCTGTTACTACAAGTCAGCGAGGCGACAACTTCCTATCATGATGATTGACGAAAGACACACTCTTCTTTCTGGAATACAAGGGTTGCCAACTTTTGAAACTGCACCACAAGCAGTGTTACCAGTTACGTGGCAAAAAAACAGTAGTGCTAGGAATACAATCTTTGTGTATCGAGATACAGTACATTCTTTCTGGAGAATTACTAACATATACTAATAAAATTATTTACAAAATTTACATGTCCAAACAGGGGCATTATTTCATTAATTCATCATTATATGATACTGCTCCTAGCCTGCAGACAGTTCAGTCTGGTGAAACGTCTTCTTGACCTATTTCCTCCCACCTCTCTTCCTCTTTTACTCTTTCCAAGTCGCTTCTCTTCCTTTCACTCGCTCCTTCACCAGTTCCTCCCATCTCTTTTTCGATCTTCTCTACTTAAGTTTCAGCATTTTCCTGGGAAACCTCTTCACTGCTCATTCTATTTACATGCCCGTATCATCTCGTTCGTGCTTCTTCTGCAATCTCTGGGATTCCCTGGACATTAGCGCTTTCTGGTACCACTTCATTCTTCACCTTGTCTCTTCTGGTGGAAGCCATCATACTCCTAGCAAACTTTATGCTCATCACTTCTATTTTTCTTTCTGTTCTTTTGTCCAAAACCCAAGTTTCTGCTCCATATGTTACAATGGGCACAAAGTATGACCTGCTTGCACTTCAGTGGTATGTCCCTTTTCCATGAGAAATCACAGACACATCAACAGAAAGCAACAGTCATGCAGTGACCTCTAACACACTCCAGCTTGGCCAGCCGACTGTGACGAGTTCAGGCAGTTGTAAACACAAGGGTTTTCATTCAATGGTAACAAACTCTTTAGAACTTCTTTATTTAATGGAACACGGTGTTTCACACAGTGAACCACTCCACATCAGCTGGCCTGAGCACACATGAAGTTAGTAGGTTCACTCCTCAACTTTAGCCCTGTACCTGGCTCGCTACGATGAATTCTGCAAGCACAAACCAGTTATAAGGTCATACACTTGGCTCCCAGCAGTCATTTATTTCCCCGGGAGGCAGTGGCTGGCACCTGACTACCTCAGTGGGTCGACCTTTGATTGCATTTCACAGTGAATGTCTGCTCGTAAGTGAGCAGTAGAGCTCTTGCTCGTTTAGATTTACTGCACTGTGACTTCGTCCACTGCATGCGACAAACTGTACCAGCAATCATCAGTCCTGCATCACTAATCTTACCCTTCGGCACCAGTGCTTCTGACAAATCGACTGTGGATTGTGACATTGTTTTTCATCTCATTGACTGGACTAATTTTAAATGTGTCTGGTAGTTTCAAAATATGTTAACCTGTGTTTATCTTTCTTTGTGCCATGCAACACAGTATTACAAGTACTACTAAATTAATTTTTATTTGTGTTTTACACCGGTTTTCAGTGCAACTTAACTTGTAAACAGTCACATGCTCACCAGCTGCTATGTGTGCAGTATTGATTCGTGCACACCAACCATCTTGTCACCTGATTCCAGTTCCTTTGCTGCTGGCAGTCTCCATGGCAACTGCTAGCCTCCACTCAGTTATGACTCCGTTTCCCATGATGCAGCTTGTCCCAGTGACACATCTCGGCAGTAATATCAGCACCTCCTGTTTACTTACCTACCAGACATCGCAGTGTGTGCAGCTGGCCTCCATGAGGGGTTACCATTTTATGTTTGCCTAGCATACCCTTCCACTAGTCTGTCTGCTGCACTGCTCATTCGATGCAATCTGTGCATTCAGTGTGTGTCCTGGGCCTGCATCACAAATATCCGTCATAAATATGGTTTTCGAAATAGTTTTCTGAATTTTCTTTTTAATTTAAAAGTGTCAGCTGTGCTTTTTATATTTTTGTAATGCCGTTAAATGCCATTGTTTACTGTTTGGACCAGTAAATTTTGTAAATAGTATTAGGTATCTTTGTGGTAATCGTCTTGAAACTGTATATGGATGCATAAAGTTTGTATTTGTATTTCCCACACTGCTTTTTGTTGCCGTGTCTTTGGTTATGCTGTGGTATTGTCACAAGTTGGCGAAATGGTCTTCCAGGAAGATAAAGACGGCCGTTTGTTGAACATCACGGTGATGATTTGTGCTCTAGTGTCGGCTCGCTGCCAGTGGATGCCATATCTTTGCATCTTTGCATAATCTATCGAAAGACAGTTCATTTAATTTGTGACTACATTTTGGTCCACCCGGGCCAGATAATGCTGGTAATTTTCGATAGCTTTGCGTATTTATTGTTGTACTGTGCGTTGCATGCCTTGTTGTTCTTTATTAGCACTTTTACCATTGTTTGGATTCTCGTACGAAATAATATTTACATTTTGTAACTGTTCACTTTGTTGGTTTGGGTCTTACATTATTTTACGTTGATGCCAATCCCACTGCGCTAGGCATGCTGGGTTGCAAGTAAGATTGCTGAATGTTAGCAGTGTATGTATCTAGAAGATCTTTAGGGTAAAGAGCATGAGAGATTGGTGAGGATCACTTTCTAATATGAACATGCCACAGAAAAATACATTGATCATAACTTGTATTAATCTGGATGAATGACAAATTATTTTTGTATTATTTACTTTGCTACATATGGGTACGTGGTTACTCAAATCGTCATCTAGGTTTTAATTGGCCGGATCATTGCCAGATTTTTTTATAGCGCATCATTTTCCCCACTGTCTAATGCATTTGGAATGCCATCTTCTTGTTACTTTAAAAAAATGTTTCAAGTGATAATTTCTACATTAACTCTTATAATAATATAACCAAAACTAATTAATTTGTTGCTTCAATCACAACTCGCAGAGAACACACACTAAGACAACAGCTTGCATGCAAAGGTCTCTCTCTTTCTACTATATTTTGTCTCAAGTAGGGAGGAGGAAAAGAATGCACTTCACATTATTTTCTTTTGCTTTCTTTTCACTCTTGACATGTACCAATCTCTCAGGGTCAGGAGCCGAACATAGCTGAATCGAAGTGACGAGAATAGCCTGAAGAGGAGTTAAACCAATAGTTAATTTTTTGCCCAGGTTATTTTCCAAAAGAGGATCATATAAGTATAGTAACTGATTTTTTAAAAATTGTCTAATAGGAGGCTAAAATGGAATTGTTTTTTTTTCTGCTTTGTGTGTCTTAAATGATGAAAACTGAAGTGTACTTGCTTAGAAAATGATGTTAAATGGGTTTTTAAATCTTAGTGTGTTCAAAATGCTGTTTAGTATCACAGTTACATTTGTCCAAGATAATGCAGATGTTATTTTGAGTGTGGATAAAGTATATACACTTTTAAAAAATTTTACAGGCACCAACAGGAGGTCGAATTACAGTATTCCAAGCATGTTTGCCGAACATTGGTCCAGGAGCTCTGTCTGTTCGCGAAGACCCAAGCTTACGAGCTGGGAAGGAGGCGCACCACCTTAATCCAGCAACAGACTTCTACAAGAGACTGGCTTTGGACTGTTCCGGACAACAGATAGCTGTTGACCTGTTTCTAGTAAACAGTCAGTACTCCGACTTGGCGACTCTATGTAAGTCAACTTCACAAATGGGCATAGGTTGGTTGGAGGATTAGTTTTAAGACTGCTGGCAGCAAGATAGAAGCTTGTTCATGTAAAGTGATTGCTTCAAGGTATGTAATATACAGTAGACCCCCGATCTAACGACATCAGCGATCTGACGACGTAATTTTCAGGAACGCTGGAAAAATTAATGTTTTCAAAGTTAATCAACGCTAAGCTAAGTGCAATAGATCACAGTAAAATGTTATTTAATAATACATTTGTGTGCATTAAGCAATAACATACTGCAGTTATAATAAATTAGTGATATGCAGTTGTGAAACAAAAATACTGTAAAAAAATGTTAAAAACTTTGGCTGGAATGCAGTTAAAGCGCGTGCCTGGTGAGTTAGCCCGCCCACACAACACAGACATATGTGAGACGTAATGACTAATGCTGCCTTATCTCCTCACTTCTCCACGCTCCCTCCACCCCTTACGCCTATCACACATTTTTCCACGCGCCCTCCTCTCGGCACTTTATTCTCCTTGCTCCTACACATCTCATCTGTGCCACGCAGTTAGCCATCTGACGTGTGCATAGCAACTGTATTGTTTTGTTCGACTTGTTGCTTGTCCGTGTTGTGTTTTGCTTGGTGAGTGCTGTACTGTAAGAAATTAACGGCTAAAAATAGATAACACCTCTCCTGACTGTTCATGCCAGCCAATAACCATTCACTCCCCCCAACCCCTGTCAACAAACCAGATTGTGCTTGTGTGCGCGCGGCCGCTCGCAACAACTGCCGGCACCGGCTCTGATAGTCACGTGACAACTAGCAGTCTGTCTGGCCGCAAAGCAGTGCCACATGTTTGCCTTTCTTTCCCACCTTCTCCCAGCCATCGTCTTTGTTTCCGTGTCTGGTGATAGCCCAGGGGGTTGGGGATGAAGAGACGACACGTTTATTTTTTTTATTACAGCACGGCCAAAAAAAAAGGACCAGCTTGACAGTAAATGAGACAAAAAAAGAAAGAAAACAATCCTGCGTTATCTCATCATTTTTCTCTTTCTTCATATCAGGCTGCACGCTTCAGCTCATCTTGACCTTGACAACTTCCATTGTATTATTGATCACTTGGCTTGTGAGGCAAATGGCTGCAGCGTAAAAAATGTTTACAATAGTCTTGTATGCTACATGTGGGCTGATAATATTTTTAATTATGCTGGTTCAACAGGGCAGCGATTAGAGCAATTGCCACCTGCGTGTCGAGAGCCACTCTGCCTCTGTTCACAGTGCAGAGCATTAAACTAGTGCATTGCGCATAGTTTTAAGATTTTTCCTATAGGCCTAAGACTTAAAACGACGAGTAATTTAGTCGTTATTTTAGTGACAACACCTTGAAAAGTACATTTTTAGCCCCTCTGAGTGGCTCCAAATTCACATTACTAATAGGCGTACTGGTTTTTAAAAAATAAAGACTTTTTTCTTTTCTCAGCATTTTGATTCATATCACTTAAAATCGTATAAGGGCGACAAGCTATAACAGTTCATATGTAATTACAAAAAAAAAAAAAAAAACTCGATGGTTTTACTAAAATGTTTTAAATCGTTGCAGTATATTTCTATTGTCGGTAAGCTTTGCGCCAGACAAGCAGAACGAATCACGCGCACACCACGAGTTGAGGGAAACAGCCAGCTGGCCGCTCTCTCATCCCCTTCCCCATCCTACACAACCAGACCTAGCGTGCCTCGCAGGCATCATGGCACACGGCCCGGGTAATTATGTAGCACCATTTTATTTGGAAGACACCTTTTCGTTGTACTAAAATATAATTTGTAGAAAAAATTTTTATTTTTGGTTTGTAATTGCTCTATATTAACTTTAAGAGAAAAAAACATTAAAAAATTAATGTTGGAGGTGTCAAAATTAATTACCTCGGGACTAATGACATCGGCGATCTAACGACATGATTATCTGGCACCGTGCAGTGTCGTTAGATCGAGGGTTTACTGTATTATGTTTATGCATTCAGTACAGTTCATTATTGGCACAGCCCATGTAAGCAAAAAATATTTGCATAAGGTAATGCAATAATACCTTCCAGTCAAGTAGTACAATACGTTCATTTCACGTGGTATAGTAATCATAATTTTTAATATTTGAAGAAGATAACTTATGGTTAAAGTTACACGAGTATGTGTGTCTTAAATGGTAGACAGTTGGAGTGTTTGTGTCTGTAAGGTTTTTTATGTATTATAATGATGCCTGTCTAGGATCATGCTATCCATTATATTGTTGTGACAGGTTGTAGGCTTTGGACAGCTTACACTTCAGTGGGCATGAGTATTCCAGGGTCTTGTTTTACTTGTGTGGCTTACGGGGGTCTGATCCTGTTGAGAATTCAAACATTCTTGTACATAGGTATTTGTTTTTTTTTTGCCACACTGTAAAATGAGGACTAATTACACTTAAAATGGATGTAGTGATAAATGTTGGTGCAAACGAACAACCCCAGCCAGCCTTTACACAATTACGAGGCCCTGTAATAGTTAGGGAAATACAGTAAGTCCTCAAATTTAATTTTAGCTTTACATTGTTTCAGATTAATGTCACTAATGTTTATCTATGTTTCAGCATAAATAGTCTCAGATTCAGAATGTCGTTTACAATGTTACCTGTGACACTTTCAATCTCTTTGGTTTAACAATACACTGTACGTATATCAGGGACTATCAGTACTTTTAACATTTTATTTCTTCTGGGTAGTAAGTATAAGATACAGGATTCTACTGTATTGTAAAAAACAGGGTTCTTACGGTCCTGGAAAGTCCTGGAACTTTGACCATGTCCTTAAAAGGCCTTGAAAAGTCCTTGATTTAATCCAGTCGTTGAAAATCCTTGAATTTTTGGGTTTACTTACCTAATATTCTAGGTATTTTCCTAACTTTGAAATCCTTTTTCAGAAATATGTAACCATATTTTCTCTATGCATTATTTCTGCAATATAATTTAATTGATGCTAACAGACGTTATGCAGTGTCTGTGAAATTTATACTCTTTCTGGCATACCACAGCACGTTAGGGTACACCTAGTGTCTTTTTATGTGGTCGCGACAAGTAGTAATCTGCATCTGTTAGCGTTTTAATGGCAAAACATTTTTGGAAGAGGCACAAAAAAGGAAACTGAAGAGCTGTGAAAGGAAAAGTAGCTCTAACAAATTGCAGTATTCACGAGAGTATTAAAAAATAAATTACATGTCAGGTGTGAGAGAAGTTAGTGTGCAGTGTGTGTTGCAGATCAGAATGTCTCCCACGTTTCTCAAGTCGAAGTTGCTCGACCACTTCTGAAGCGGTGTTTTGTACCAATGATCTCGTACTGTACGTTGCGCAATTAGTTAACGACGATATTTCACTTTGCTTACTTATTTTTTATTTATTCAGTTATAGCATGTAAAACGTGGTAATTTTAACACTTTGAGTTGGGAAAAACTACTCTAATGTGTGCTAAGACTTAAGCAGTAAAATGGCATCAGCCATATTTGTTTACATTAGAACCGGTAACAGATTGAATTTTTTTAAACAAAATGTCTCCGTTTAAAAAGTACCTTTTTTTTTCAGTGTAATTTATTTCCATGAAATTTTTAATAATTATGGAGCTTCATTAACTATGAAGGTGTTAATTTTAAATGAAACTGAAAATGTCTGGTTCATTTATCATTAGCGAACATCAGTTCTAAAGGAGGGGAAAAACAGTAATAGAAATGTTGCAAATAAAACCTTAAACATTGAAATAAATATCTGGCATATTGAATGTAATTTGCTGCGGTCCTTGAAATATTAGTAGACAGTCCTTGAAAAGTCCTTGAAAGTCCTTGAATTTTAATAGTATGTTGCTGTAAGAACCCTGAAAAAATTATTAAATGAATTAAATAAGCAGAAAAGCACTTTTATTTTGATAAATACTATTAAATGCATTTATGTAGAGATTCTTCGAGTGTATTTAATTACTTTTTTGTAAACAATATTCTGGACAGATTTACTATTACGAAAATTACAACTCTGCCTTATCTATTTTTGGTCAAGAACTTTTGTAAATTCATAAGAAAGTATGGCTATCGATCGCTGGACCGCCTCAACGGTGTCTCGCCCATGCGGGTGCGTAGCAAGAGTGCACGCGCCGGCAGTCAACATGATTATTACACTGCCGGCCACTGCAGACCAATGTAATCAGTTTGACGAGTGTTGCAATTTATTTATTTATTTGGCATTCATGCTCTGATGATAATTCTGTGTGCTCTTTCACACTGTGGCATGCGTCGAATAACTTGTGCGCTTGCCCGAGACACATAAAATCAGCATGGACGTTGGGTTAATGTTATTTGCCAGCAAAAATAAGTGACTCCAAGATTGGTAGTTGCTTTATTTTCGCGCAGTAGTCGTGAACTGTATTTAGCGGCGGCACAAAGTTTAGTTCGAAGTCAATTACCGTATTTACGCATGTACCGTGTTTTACCGCATAATCGTCGCATATTTTTTGCCACATTGGATGCAAAAAATTGAAGATGCGACTATTATTAGAGTAAAATTCCCGTGGTAGAAAAGAAAAATTTTTAAACCAACATTTTTTCGTCACTAACCCTATTTATATTAAAGTAACTCAATATTTTTGGCAGAACTATTGACGGATAAAATCTGAAACAATGACTAAATTTCTATAACTTACTAGATGGTATAGGTTAGGTTAGTTTCGTTCATAATTTAATACGCACATTTGGTGGGAACACATTTCGTGATTAGCAGTATTTACCGGTAAATAAACTCTTTTGGTTATTAGAAAATCGATAAATTTTCGTTTTCTTGAAGTTATTGTTTTCGACTTCTGCGAGTCCG
>PNEQ01000380.1:23207-39593 GCA_003012365.1 Medauroidea extradentata
CCCCTCATCACCTCACCTCTTCTCCCCCCTCATCACCTCACCTCTTCTCCCCCCTCACCTCCTCACCTCTTCTCCACGCTTATCACCTCACCTCTTCTCCCCCCTCTCTCTGAGAGGCTGCGGTGGTCGAGGGGTCACCAAGGCGATCCGGGTTTGATTCCCGGCGGGGTCGCTCCCTAGGTTTTCGCATGTGGGAATCGTGCCGGACAATGCCATTGGTCGGCGGGTTTTCTCAGGGATCTCCCGTTTCCCCGACCCCTTCATTCCAGCACCACTCTGCACTCACCTCATGTCACCCTTCACCAGCACTGAAGGCCTCGATATTAAGCACTGGCCAAAATCACTCATTCACACTCTCTGTTGCTTTTTGTGCATGCACACTCAAGCTTCCTCCTTCCTGTCTTTTGGCAGCTTGCAAATAGTCAGAGATCAATATTTTAGTGTCCTCCCATACTAACACATCCTCACGACTACATGCTAGAGTGAAAATGTGGCAATGCAGCTGGGCAGACTGTTAGAGAGAGAAAGGAAGCACTGACGAGTGATATTTACATTGTACTTGCTCGAGATTACCAGCGTAACGGTAGCGCATTGATTTTAGCTGACACTACAAATTAAGCTGAAAAGCTCCCTAGGAAACTGCTGAATAAAAAGAGAGCTGAGGTCCACGTAAAACTCCAATAAAAGGAGCTTGCTACTTTGAGCTTGCTCCTTCCAACCACTGAGTTAGACAAAGTAAAATAGTTGCACCATCAACTGTTGCTTTCAATTTACTTGTTTTAAAAAGTATTGTAGAGTATGCAGCATTTCTTTATTGAAGTCACACATATTATAAATTAACTATCTTGTAAATAGTACCAACAGCTTGCATAAAAAATTGTTAAATATTAAATGGCCATCATACTTAAATAACTTGAAAGATATTGGTTGAACCAAAAACCTTTGTTTATGTCTCTAGTAACTGTAAACATGGATTGTATCACAAATTAAGTAGAAATTACTTTTGTAAATGTTTTTCTTTTTTTGCACACAGCTAATTTTATATTATTTTTTTTTATATAATTGAAGAACGTTCCAACATGAGTTTGTAATTTTAAAGGTGCCCTTTTTGTTTCAGTGGGTATTTCACGCTTCTCTGGAGGCTGTATTTATCACTTTCCGTTGTTCAAAATTTCAAATGCGCCATTAACAGAAAGTTTTCAAAGGACACTGAAACGCTACTTGACGAGAAAAATTGGATTTGAAGCAGTCATGAGAATACGTTGCAGTAGGTGAGTAAGTGGCTAATGTCATATTTATTTTCTTGTTGGTGTACAGTATTTAGTTTTGCTCAGTCATGCTACTTTTGTTTTGTTTGGTGTTAACATGTCCTCGAACAGCACAATACCTTAGTAGATGGTACTCGTTAGGGAGGGGGGGGGGGGAAACTAATCCAGCATACTCCTTAAGTGATTCTTAACCCTGGAAAACCGAAATCTGAAAGGCTGGAGCCTGGATTTTCTTGAATGCGAGGTAAGTGTGTTACCTCTGCTCCCCCTCATTCAGTGATCATTGCTCTACCTCACGTGTTGTGTTTTTGGACCTGATTATTTGGGACCTCAGAAATTGATCACAATACTGTAAATGTAGCATAATTAGTTATTGTTTCCAATTTATATGAAATGTGCAGTTTCTTAGTATAACTTGATGGGTATATTACATGAAATCAATTGAAAAGAGTGTTTACATTTCCCATATATTTAAAATAATCCAAGTTTGACTATGGTAGATGATCAATAGTCTTAAGTAGACATATAGTTTATTTATATTAAAATAAAGTAACAATACTACTATGTTAGCCCTGAGTATCAGTAAACATTTTTTCCAAGCTACAAAAGTATTATAAATGCAACATTTGCGTCTTGGTTCAAGTGAGACTGTCTGTATGTGAAAATAGTACCATATTTATGCTTGTGTAACACACCCATTTTTTTAATCCAAAGACCTTATTAAATTGCAGGTAGCTGTTACACGAGATATTTTGAATTCTAAAGTTGCTGACGTAAAATCAGTTATTACTGCACACGTAGAACAGCTATGACTTGGAAGAGCCAGATTATAACTAGGTGATGACTAAGGACCCCTAAAAATGGTGACTCGCGAAATACAACGAAATTTGGCGTAATTTTGCATTTTCCGCGAATTTCAGCATAATTTCGTTAAAAGCGATGTTTCACGCGAATTCAGACGCGTTGGCGGTTGTTTTGACGCAAATCAGTTGAGGCACAGTGTTCTAAATGCGTACGTTTTCCTTCCAGATATTTCTGATTTTATTTAATTATTGTTTCTCCATAATTATATTAGTCCATGCGTGCTGTTTTAATACGTTTTAACTAATATTTAAAAGGTTTAAATAAAGGATGGACGGAAAAATACGTTTGCTTCACACATTAGACCGCGAAAACAAATTGTTTACATTATACTTTTACCGATCGTAGTCATAGATATATAAGCACAAATGTATTCATTCCTCAACGTTGAAGCGTATCAACTCACGAACGGCCATAGTCACACGGTACCGCGATCTCGATATATTGACAAGATGGCGGCCTAGCAACGGTAGCGGCAGCAAATGTTCGAAGTTTACCATCGAGTTGCAATATATATCTCTATGACTTAACGCACGTTTGTTCACAAGTTAATGTTTGGTTTCGGCGCTTTGCGTTTCGGAGATGTTGCAACTATTATTTTGATTTTCGTAACCTAAATAATCGAAAAACATTACCGGACAAATCCTTGAGTAAACAGCGAGATCGCGAAGTTGCTCTGTGTCGTTAAGAGTACGAATACAAATTTAACAGAATGAGATGAATAAATAAAAATGGCGAAAACGTGGAGAAACATAAATCTTTTGCTATTCCATCAGTAAATAAATACCAAACAGTTGGTCTGTTTGGGTAGGTATGCTAGACAAATTAACTAAATTGAACCATATATTTTTTGTAATAAAACGTTTTGATTTATACATGTGTTGAATAAACTGTTGGAAATTTTTAAAATTATAAAAACTCTGGATAAACAGTTTGAACAAAAAGGAAGATATTTATGTAGTCTGGTAATAAGAAAAATAAATCAATTATTTTAATTTGCACGATCGAGTCAAGTAGCAGGCATACTTTGTAAACATTAAAAATTAATGATATTGAGCAAAAACAAAACTTTTTGGTCAAATATAATTATTTTAATGGTAAAATATAATTGTTTTCACAGTATTACACAAATTGTTTTTTACCCCTAAAATTTTTTTCACCGCTTTTGTCTAGTTTTACACCGTTACAACGGTTTTAACACCGAATTTTTTAACCGCTTTTAACATTTTTAAACACCGAAATTGGCATTTTTTATTTATCATTTTTAGGGGTCCCTAGTGATGACTATTAAAATAAATAAATATTTTTTTAAAGTCATGTTTTATTTTCAAAAACTAAAATTTTTTCTTTTACTGGCTCTTGCATAACAAAAACAAATATGGTACCTGCCATGTTTTCACTCGTAACACACAAAACAAGGAAGAGCACTAAATTTTTATTTTTATGCCACTGTAGGGTTGCCAATTTACAGTATTAAAAATGCAGAGAGTGAAATATTCTAAATGAATAAATAAGGAATAAGGAAACAATATGAAAAATCATTGCCACTAATTGTCTCGTTACATACAACACATATAAAGAGATAGACGATTTTTCTTCATGACAGTGAAACTTCACCTGGTGTTGAGACACTGCTGAAAGAGTAATATAGTGAGAAACATTCTGGTCTGCAGTATGTGCTGCGGAGTTTGTACTGCTAGATGTGTAATACTGTGGCAGACAGTCCACTCTGCCTCATATGTTAACAAGTCATAATTTAAAACTTGTAAATTTGTTTAAATAATTTGTGCAATTACATTACGGTAGAAGCTCTATGGATCGTTTTTCAAGGGACCAGAAGAAAAAAATTATACATGCGGACCAACTATGCATGTGGACTTGCCTATTTTTTTTTTTTTTTTTACCTAACCTCGAAATCTGAGGTTGTACTTTATGTGCTGAGCTGACTGACAAGACAAAACATAAGAAAACTCCCTACAAGTTATTTATTGCGCTAACGTAAAATACGGAGGAAAATAAAAAAATGCGAACAGGAAATAGGAGCATTACTATCATTATTTTTTAAAGCCTTTTTAATTGAAACATTACGTATTTACGAGTGCAATCGTAAAATTACATTACCGTTACATAACCATCTAAACATGATGCACTAAAATGGAAATGATTTTAAAACCTGTCTGTTTATAATGAAACATTTTCAAAAACGTTTCGCAAATTTTAGGTTAGTTACCGTTAATTGCGTTAAAAACAAAGGTAAGCGAAAGCACGTAATGTTTTCAATGTAAAAACAGCGATCGATAGAGTGCGAGACAATCGATAGTTCTAGCGGCGGCAATTCTCTTCTTGCCGCCATCTTGAATTTATTGTGCTGTGAGCGCAAGCGATACACGCGATCACAGTCATTCTCCTATGGCTTTGCATGTGATCATCAACGTCGCTGCGGGATTATTAAAGGCTAAGTAGCGATGGACGACTACGTTATAAAGTTTAATACTGTTCTAAAATATGTGATGAATTTAAATCCATCAGAAACGATTATGTATGTCTTTTAACCAAGAAATAATTTTAAAAATTATTAAAATTTTTCTAAAAATTCTGTTTGAGTTATCCGAAGTCCGGGACATCGAGGTCCGAGTTATTGAGGTTTCACTGTATACAAAAATTCGTAAATGACTACGGTAGAGTTCCATTATAGTGTCATTCAAGGTTTTGGGTGTGATCCTCCTACAAGCAGTGACCTCACTATTTTATGTTTCTTTAATTTAATCAGGTTAGCTTGTGCTCTTCTCTGTAATACCCAATAAAACAGATGCAGTTATTAATTTCGTCAAAATGAGTAGAATGCCTGACTGCACCAAGTAAGTATCACAATTGCTTTCTCTGCCATTGCAGCATTGTCCCACGATCAGTTAGTTGATCGTCACATTTTTGCATGGCGCCTGCAGTATCACACACTCATCTTGAACAAATGAATAACAACTGGTCATTGTAAATAATGCATTTCAATTAGTTAAGCCAGATAACATTATTCAAAGATATCTTTGGGATTAAAATTTTCACATCTCACCCTCTTTCATGGTGAATGAAAAATAGGTGACTATGTCAGAACAGGGGAGAAGACGATTATGTCATTACTTTTATTTTAAATTGTGTGATGTGTTTGTAAATAAACTGTAACTGTTGGAATTAAAGTACTTCTCCACTGGAATATAAATATGTTTGAATTATTAACTGGGTAAATTATTTAAATAAAAAGACGTCAGTCCCATTTTTGGCCTAGCATATGAGACTATGTTACAGCATTAATGTTTTATACTTAATTAATGTAATATTAACATAAATTACCAGTATTTGCTCTAGTAAATAGTGTACCATACTACGTGAAAATATTTTGGAAACTGCATTTTCTGCAGCTTGCACAAAACCAGCAAAAAGTCGACAAAACGTGATGAAAATTCATTAAAAATACATTTGTTAAACCTTAGCTTGTAGTAGGCACTTCTTACACTAAACTCGCAATGCTGAACTGTGGCACATCCTGCTATCTTCATCCTAGTTTTTATATAGTCTACTGCCATGTTGTTTGAAGTTGAATCTGGAGGTTTGTTGGCCTGCCAGGTCATCTAAGAAAAGAAAAGAGGATCTAGGTATGTATGTGGTGCACACTTGTTATTTATTGCCTTGTGGCACCCTTGTTTTGCTGGGACCTTAAGTCATGCACAAAAATGTATTAATTAAACTTAAATATAATCTCATGTTAGTTTCTCAGAAGCGATTAAATTTGGATGTGAGTTATGCAATCCGCTCCATAATAACTGTGTCGCATAGTGTTTTTGACGTAAATAGGAAAAATGTGGATTGTAAATATAGACTTATCAGGCATAATTCTATTGAGAAGATAATGCTCTTTAAACATGGCTTAAAATCATGACTGAAAAGAATTGAAGTCCAAAGAACTTTGTAGGTTGTCAATAACTGTGGATCAGTAACATGGTGGCAAGGGGAAAGAATTTCACATTATAGCTGCAGGAGGTTGTTGGGAGAAGAGACAGTGGGAGATTGAGCTATGAACGGTGAAGCCATAGCAAGCAAATAACAAAAGTTTGCTGCACACACACATACAAAACTGGGTGAAAGCCAGCTTCACCCAATTTTTGGTACATGTTTTGGCTCATAAATTCAGAATTTTTCTTGGAATATTTGTGTTCCTCAATGGACCAACTTGTAACCAGGTTTTTCTTGCAGTGTTTTATAGTTTTTATTACAGGATCCTACTGTATGTATGTCAGTCTCTTCCAGTAGGATTGAAACGTGCGATGACACATGTCTTTTGCTCTGAAAGAAAGTATCCCAGCATTGGTTCTTTAACAAAATATCTATAAGTTTATCACTCTAATTAAAAATAATAATTACTTGTAATATTCTTGTTATGTAGGGTAAATTTGTTGTATTGAAAATATAATTTGAGGTTATCAAAAATATATCTAATGTTGATGATGTCTTTTCTTCCACAGAGGTTTAGCGATACATACATTTCACGGAAACTTCTTTGTACGATCAACAGATTTGCTTTCACTGCCCAATGTCAACCCTGATGCTGGTTTCGGAATGCAAATAGCAATTGAAGAAAATTTGACTGATCTTCAAACTGTATGTTTTCAAGCAGCACTTCTTTATACGTCAAGTAAAGGTAATAAGTTATTGAAGCTATTCTTAGTTAAATTTTTTTGCTTGTTAAATATGTTGAAGTAGTTTTACGATGATATCAGTTGACCTCAGTAAGTTACAATTGAAAGGGATTTTAATGAGCATTTTGATATATGTATTGTATTCAAGGTCACTTCAAACATATGTTTAAGACATTTTTTATTTCTTTTTGTTTGTTGATTTTTCTATAAATTTTTCTGGAATTTTTTTAAACATGCACAAAATGTTGTTTGATAACGGAGAGTTCAGTGGACCCAAAAAAATCTATTGTGACGAGGTACATGAAAAGGTACATCAAATTAACACTCTTTTAAACTGGTCTGTTCAAGAGTATTTAGGTTATTGACTTCAATAAGCACACTTAGAACACTAGTAACATTGCAAGGTAGTGCTAAATTGCAAGATTACACGGTAAGTAAATTGTTAATAAATGTTCGACACATTTCTGAATAAACCAAATCTTAGTCATTAAGTACTGTAATGGTATATTTCAATTAGGTTTAAAACTGGTAAAATGATTGACCATGGCTTCACACAATTAGCTGTACATAGTAATCCCAATCAAGCATTTTTACTTCCTCAAGAGTAATAAATGAAGTAACAAAACATCAGTCAGTCACCAAATAATAACTAAAATGCACAATATTGTATTTTGAACTATATGGTTGGTCCTTGAATATGGATACTTTGACATTGTGGGGTAATTTATCTTAGAAACTCAATTTAGTAGTTTACATTTGTAGAATTATAATTATATTGTATTATTTTACAGTGTGAGCGTGTGCATGTATAATGACGTTGGCTGTATACAAAATTGTGGTAGCCAAATGATTATTCACAAATGTCTACAGAGAACTGTACCAGAAGAACTGTTTGTTTGTTTTTTGACATTTCCCTCCCAAGAAAGATGTTTGGCAGCTTGATTGTTGTTGGTTTTCAAATCACCTGACTTCCTGAGAAAAAAGTATTTCAGTAGTCTTATTTACACTTCTTGTAGAAAATAAATATCTGTAGCAGGTAAATATCTGTACATGAGTGCACTCATTCATGGTCTTGACTGCCTCACGTATTACTGAAAATACAGTACATGCAAGTCAAAAGAACATAATGTTAGGTGCAGCTAACATCCAATCCCCCAATGCCCTTGTTAGGCCATTGAACACCTGTTGTCTAGCTATCAAAGTCCAGTGTGTATCACACATACACACTAAAACAACTGAAATGGGAAATGGATTGTTATTGCTGCTGACCCAAGCTTGGCAGCACCGAATCTGTAGACAATTCTTCACCTGCGGTTGAAAAAAAAGACAGAAGGTAAGAAGAAACTGGCATTGCATACCCTCATTGGAGCAAACGTAGTTATCGGTTTGTTGCATAAGGCTGTCTTGTTTCTGGCAGACTAGGTAACAATTTGTCTCTCGTGCTATGAAAAAAAATTAAAAAAAAAAAAAATTATTTTATTCATCACAAATTTAATGCATCTGTTTTTCATTGGTATTTTTAGTACAGTAGGGTCTATATTTAATACACTTGTGTATATATTATACATGCTTGGTTATGTGTGATGGAGGGGGCATGTGGCTGCCAACTCATAGTTCTGGATAATTCACTAAAACTTATTCAGGCCTAATTTTTTTTATTGCTGCAATTATTGTACGGTATATTTTGTTAATTACTGTGTTAAATAATGAAATCATGTACAGTACATTTACAGTAAAGCATGGAGCACTTAAAATGTTTAAATCCAGTATCACATGATTTTCAGCGACAAACAGTGCACATCCTGTTTCAAGTGCTGCTTGTGGAGAAAATTGGCAGTTTCATTACAAATACAGAAACATATTTTATTAATCTGACATCTTATGAAAATTATTCAAGAGTTGTTTATTTTTGACAAGTTGCCATCATATCCCTTTATAATTTTCAGTAACTTAGCAACAGTGTATATCCATTTTTTAATGAATCTCAGAAACAAATTACACATTTTCTTACAAATATATCTATTTTTTCAATGATCATAGTACATTAGTGATACCATTGAATATTATTTTTAACAACTTGTAATGCAGTAAAACCTGTTCAAAGCGGAACTCTGTGACGTTCAGAAATTTTTTTCGTTTAGGCTGTTTTCCTTTTCAGAGAGTTGAAGTAGCGAGACTCAACAATTATTTATACAGTGGTGTGTGTATATATGTGTGTGAACTAAAGGCTGTGTTACAATTGTAATAGCTTCAAATAATGAGCTGGCAAAATTCAAGTGCAGTAGAGCCTCAATTTAACGAACTCAGGAATAACGAAAACAGCGATTTAACAAAAGGATTTTTAGGAACCTAAAAAAAAAAAACAAATAGATGTATTAAATAATTAAGTGACATTGATCAAATGGAATACTAATTGTAATTTAAGTCCTTCAAAAATATTAGCACTGATCGCAGTATATACTTATTTCTCCGTAGAAAAGCTTAAACCATCCATTGAGAAACAAAAGAAATTAGTTAAAATTAGTTGAAAACTTATGCCGCGGAAGTGATTTGGAGATACGTACGTGCAGGCGTGGAAGAGCGAGCACCGCTGTGTTGCATAACAACTGCGCGCCTAGATCTTCGTCCTGGTGGCTGGCAAGTGAACGAGCATCTAGGTACCCAGTCTCCACAGCATGGCGGTGGACAGCACAAGAACCAATTCAGAGATAGTACTTTGCATCTCCGTTAGAATGCGTTGCAGTGTTGCGTGCTCTCTTGATTGATTTTATTACCAATAGAATGCAGTGGTGTTCAGCGTGATTATTTACACTCGCATCCCGTGATAAAACAAGCGAGTTTATAAAAAATACAAAATATTATTTATGCAGGCTTTTTACAACAAATTTATTAGCATAAATGTAAATAATTTGTTTTTCCGATAATAAAAAAACGCTCCAGTGCGAAGTATTGTTAGGGAGCAAACCAACGAGTATGTTTCACGAGCGCTGCTGCATACAAGCTACAATGGCCGCCGCCGCATGTATTTAATTATTATTTTACCGTTGTCTCGCAAACTTTTAATACAGTTTTCATTAAATTTTTTTTTACTATTTTTCATGGGAATTTCCTTAATTTATTTGGTGGAGCGGGTGGGAGAGAGACGGAAAGATTGACGGCTCAGGCCACGTTAGTCATCACTTCTTACATGTTGATGGCACACAAGGGTGGCCAACTCACAATGTGCACGCTCGCCAAGAGTTGCACAAAAATTTTTTAATTTTTTTAGCAAATTTTTTTTCTTTTATTGGCTGTGGCTGATCTGTTGACTGTAAATGTGTTTCGTTATTGTTGTGTGCCAATTTTACTTTTTTAAAATTACCTTAAATTCCGACGAGACATGCCCGAGGATTTAAGTTTTTTGGGGTTGGAGGTGAATTAGGGATTAAAGAAACATTTGTTTAGAATATACATTTTCGGGTCCTATGGTATTTCGTTAAATTGGGGTTCTACTGTAAATGATTGGTTCTGATCATGAAGTTTGCCATTGTTGGAATTTAATGTTTTCTTGCTGTTGGGTTTCATTATTGTTGTGAGATATTTACAAAATATCACCTTATTAAGTCAGGTAGGGAGTAAAGTTTAACTGTAGTCCTTTAATGAGTTATCCAGTAATTGTGACCCGAGCTAATTGCTTGTATACGCACCATCACAACCTGAAACCAAAACATTCAGTTCTGTTATGTCAGTAGTAGCAAGGACTTCTCATTACAGTTAAAAATGTAGATGCATGTCAAAATTTCTTGGATTAGATTGTGTAAAACAGTTCATCACATTCTGCTAACCATAGACTGTAAATGGAGTTACGAGCGTTTACCAGCAGTGTAGTAACTAATCTCATCAAAATAGTGAAGGTAATTATTTTTTTTTTTTGCTGGTGAGACTGAAACTGGCACTTTTTGTCTCTTTTCTGTTAATATTTTTAATCTGAATAGTACGGCTCTCCGGCCACCACATCTTGTTATTTGCGACACCTGAGACACACTGCCGCCAAACCTTGCCCGCCACTAACAAGCAGTGAATAAACAGCAAGTATGGAATTAAAAAAATTATTGTGCAGTTGAAACCATACCATTGAAAGTATGGTTTTAAAAATGTGTGCATAGTACACAAGAAATTATGAGCAACTAACGTGTTTTTGTAATTAACGCCACTTTCGGTTTTAATGCTTTCTGTTTCCTGAATATGGAAGTGTCAGTTTTATGCAGGGTGTTATGCACAGAGAATGGCATGCGGCTATACTTTTTTTTACTGTTCGAGCAGGTTTCAATTTTATAGAAAGTCCATTTTGAGACTGTTTTCTGTATCATAAGTTTGATTAAAGCAGGATGCGTTACAGTTTTCAATGAATTGTTAGTAACTTTAACTGTCCATTGTTCCACAAATCAATCATTGCCCCCTCCTCAAGATGAATTGCCTTGTCAGTCAAGTTCATCATTCTAACTGGGAAATTATTTGATCTTTATGAAACTAAAGTCATGGCTATAAGTACTCCATCAAGGAGGTTACTCCCTCTTCTCATAGGCTCGATTAATCCTAGGCACCTTACAAACTGTCCTACACAGTGCCCTGGTATCACAATTTCGCTAGAAGCGGGCAACATAGTGGCCTGACAACAAACTACTGAGCAGCTGACTGGTGATGATAATTCTGGTCGTGGTATTAGTACCAACTCTCTTTCACCTACCTTCAAGACCCCCAGTTGAGTGTCGATGCAGCATCCTAGTTTGCGCAGAACATCTAGCCCCAGTAAACATGCATCTGCAATATCCGCTATACAGACTTCATGTTCTAACTCGAGTTCACCCAATTTTAGTTGTACACGCTTCTTCCCTTTCACTGGTGTTGTCTCACCAGTTACAGTGGTTAACGTGTACTTTCCAGTACTTTGATCATGTGATTACTGGGGGAAAGGCCTAATGATGTCTGGCATGACGACAGTAATGGTCGCCCCTGTATCTACAAACATCTGACAGGGTACATCATCCAGGCTGCCCTCTACCAGTAATGCATCAATTTCCTATTTCACTGAACGTACTCGAAGGAAATTGTGGGGCCTTACCTCCAGCAATCACTGCCCTTTGCCCCTCAAGATCGGTGTTTACATGTTTCCCAAATTTTGAACTAATTGGTTGGTCTTACCTGGTTCTGGGTCTTGGTTTCTTCTTCTGATACTGCCGACACTGGGCTCTCAGGTGTCCAGGTTGTCCACACTCCCAGCACTCTGGCAGCTTTCCTGGTCGAGGGCGGTGTTCCGAAGCACCAACTCTGCTCGAAGTGATGCTAAATGCTGTCAGGGAATTTAAGATTTCTGGAGAAGTCAGGGAAAAGTCAGGGAATTCTCTAAAAAAACCTGGAATTTCGAAATTTACTAAACGAACATTTCCGCGGGCGGTACGAACACCGTACCATTTTCTTGGAATGTATACCAATTTTAAAGTTCCATAATATCTTTTTGTACCGATATTGTAGTTGTGTGGAACCGTGTGAAACAGTTGATTTGATTTGATGTACCAGGTTTTTGTCTCAAATACGATTTTTTTGGCGTTTTGTACCAGAATTTTCAGAGGTTTCCGCCAGTGTTGCCAGACCAATGGTTCCTTGACAATGTGTTGTGATGTTTTCAAGTTTCTACAGTGGTAAAAACTTACTCTCTCGTGGTGTTTCTTGCGTGCTGTTTGCAAAATGCCGTAAATTTTAATGATTTTTTAGTTAATAAAGTGGGTTTTAAACAGTTGAGGTGTTTTTCCCCAAGAGTTCGTAGTTGAAACTGAAGGCGTGGACTTGGCAACATACGATTCACAGTTCACTTTTGTTCTTAACATACTGATACGTTAATTAATCGTTCGGTTGTTTGTTGTTTACTAGCGTGGCGTGAATATTTTTTCCTATCGTTCGTGCGCGGCACGAGTATTTATTTCTTCTGAACATATCTGAAGTCCGTGTATTTACATTTAAATTGTATTTTATCTACCGTACCGCGTAATGGCGGAACACGCCTGAACTTTTTTTTCTCATGCAGTGACAAAGGTGTGTTAAAAAGTTACAGCATAACGTGACGTGATCTCTTGTGTGTTTTTGAAAAAAATATCTAGAAATGTATGTTCAATGAGTGTTATTTCCACAACGTAATTAATTTAGGAAAAACAGTCATGGCAGGAAGAAACAGACTGTATTGGTTAACCTATCCTACTACTATTAAATGAATCGCGAAGTTCCTGGTGATAACTCTACAAGGTGCAATTCATGCAATGTTAATTTTCTGTAAGCAACATGGCCGGCGTTCCGTTATGAGCCTCATTGAAGGCAGAAAACCCTAAGTAGGCTGGGAGTTAAAACTGTGAAGGTAGGCCTAGATTCTTTTTTCAAGTCTGTACTATGTGAAACGTTTTCAGATTAGTGTCACAGCAAAGAAACTTCAGTTACAGCGAGATAAGATAGGCTTTTATATCACATTTGGTCTTGCGACGTATTTCATGGATGAAATGAGTTAAATGCTAGAGGGGAAGAAAGTTGAAGTTTGTTTCTACGAATCATTGAACAAAGTTTCGCAAAAATAACAGATGCACATTACAGTATGTTTTTGGGATTCAAAGAGTGATGGTGTAGTGACCAGGTAGTACACGTCTGTTTTTAGGCAACTTATTGAATGCTTTTAATTCTGGTATCGAGAGCTTTTCTCTCCATAACTTCACAACCACAGCATTTTAAAAGTGGAATGTGAATTGACATAAGTGAAAATTGTCGTATTTGAATATTCCTAGGACTTTGTTTCTTTGTAAATAATGAAGGTATGATAGAATTTCTGCAAGGCGAAGTTATGTTGATAAATCGTGTTCAGCTTCAGCTTTAAAAAAATGTAAATATTAAGTATCTCTACTCATCGTGTACTGGCCAAACTATTGATTTTAGACATAGTTTGTTATGTACATTTTTCTGCAGACTGTGTAGTAGTCCTACGTAATTTTTTTTAGGTTAGGTTTTAAGTTTGGTTAGGTTATGTTTAAGTTAAATTAGGTTACAAACATTAAATTAGGTCAGTTTAAGTTTCCTAACCTAAATTAGGCAACATAACAAAACATTTTACGTAGGGCTTTTAGAGACTTTAGAAGTAGTCCTACATAAAAAATTTGTTAACTAATAAAAAAGTTTTTTTATGTAGCACTACTTATAACGTCCCTAAAACATTTTTGTTAAATAAACTATAAGACTAAATTCAATAGTTTGGCCAGTACACGATGAGTAGTAATTCTTAATATTTGTACAAAAAAATTTGTCGCGGTCATACAACCTGGTTAATTTTATTGATATTTTGTTGGTCAGGGAAATAAGAGTAGCTGACCTGGAAAGGTCAGGGAAAAGTCAGGGATTTTTTTTACAGGTTTTGCTAGCCACCCTGTTTACTGTCTTTTTCAGTTTTAGTAGATTTTATAGGACATAACATTTTATAGCCATAATTTTTAAAACCTCTCTTATGCTTTAAAATTAATATACGCCACTTGTAAAGAATAAAACTGCTTACAAACAAGACTGGTAACGTAACAAAATTGAGGTAGGCCTACATACAATAAGTAACCTTCTGTAGTTTGCCTAGTTCTCTCAATCACATCACTAGGTTTTTCCGATCACCACAGGTTAACTAGATTCAGGTTGAACGCCTGCATGAAATTTGCCTGGTTAAATTTTTAGATGCAAGCATTTCACTTGACGTGTACATTCACTCATTACGTGATAACCTAGTGACTTTTCATTAAGGCATATTGCCACTTAGGTGGAGCGCTCGGCTGTGTTCGGAAGTGCTTAATATGGCAGAGTAAAATTCCACACGTTTTGTAAATTTTTTCTAAACATTATTTTATTTTACTTACAAGTGAATGCATAAAAAAGGCATGTCATGCACTTGAGCAGAAGTGAACTTCCACACAGTTGGCTACGTATTATATATCTTACTGAAAGCAATTTGTTCTGTATTTAAAAACTTTAGTTTTTTTCGTTTGTGCCAACATTTCTACATACTGTTCATCCAAGAAAAACACAATGAAATATTTGTGTTAACAACACTGTTACAGTTAATAAATTGTTTCTTGAACCCATATGAATGACAGCTTATCATATTTGAAATAACTGTGAAACTAGCCATCAACTCAAACCAAAAATATAATGTTTGTCCACATTTATGATGTAAGGAAATGTGTGTTGTGAGGTTTTAATATATTTCACCTATTGCTAACTATAAATGTAAACGAATGAGGTATGTAAGTATCAAATGTAAGTAAAATAAAATTTATTTTTGACATTGTCCAAAATATTTGAGCCGCGAGGTCAATAACATGAAGCACGAGAGAGATAGATGAGCACTGCTATACCAGCGGCGACATGTAACATTTGTGTGCAATTTATTTTTTTCCTAATTTTTTTCATTACTGTGAATTTTTGTGAGTCACAGGTTTCGTAACTCAGGGGATTACTGTATTACATAAATTAAATGTGGTAACATGCAAACCAGTCTTCAGAGTTGCCATTAGTTGCTTTGCATCAGTTCAGCTATATTTTAGTGACAATAACTGCTACCTAAATGTTTAATGATCTTGATCACCCGGTACCATATTATTCTGGACATTAAGGTATTCCTGTAACGGGTAAATTTGTAAATTATTATGCAGAAGTATATATTGTATTGACAGCAATAGGAAGTATGCTATTGTGCCCTAGTTGCAGGCAATTTTTCTAAAATCTGACTTAAGTTATTTTACTTTTTTTAATAACATCACATCCACAAAATCCATGAGTTTTGTTGTTTCACATCCCCAGTAAAATACTTTCATCTCATTTTAAGGTAAGTTTTTCAATTATTACGAAAATTATTATTTTGATTAGGTCTTCTCATAATATGTACAGTAAACTCTCACAAATCCGGGGGTCTCTGGGATTTATGACCTTCGGATTTCTGAAAACTACGGATTTTTGAAATACTGTATTTTCCATAACAAAAATCTGAAAAATTAAAAAAAAAAGTTTTATACACTGTAAGTCCCTGATTTACGTCGTCCTGATAATCGTCGTGGTTTTTAGCAACGTATCCACGACATAAATTGAGGACTTACAGGTATAAGCTAACGCTGTTTAAAATAAAATAATTTATAAAAAACGGCACCTCGAACACGTTTGGCAACACTGGCCGGCCGGCTCTGGGCACGGGCAGCCGGCTGCGAGCCGTCAAGTCGTAAACAACCTGTCATTGTCACAGAGAAGCAGAAACAGCAATATCTATTTCCTTCTCCGCCCGTGTGCCGGTGAAGTAAACTACAGTGCACATAGCAATACCTTAAATTTTACTTACCAGCGATCATTGATTATTCCAAACAAGACACGAAAAAATAAACATTTAACACTTTATGCACAGATTAGTAATATTTATACACTTTTACGTCAAATAGCTTGCACACACATTAAACTAAGGAAACACACAAAAAGTAGACTTTAATTATTTCTAGAGTTGCAATTAACAGCACACGAGGTGTAAGCAGTCG